>PVJH01021910.1:0-37780 GCA_004026705.1 Nesogale talazaci | reverse complement strand
AACTATTTATAGGTTTTTATTTTGTTATTTTAAATTATTTATTTATATATTTCCTGGACATTGAGGTTTTTGTGTCATTGTTCTGTTTTCTTTGGTTGCTTCATTTTACAATGTCTTGGTTTTTTTGGTACATATTATTATCTCTGCAAGTCTATTTAGATAAGATAGGCTGAATGAACAGTCTGGAGGAGAAAACAATCAGACTAATGGTCTGGGGAGACATGGGAGATGGGGAAGTAGGGGAAAGGAGATGATGTTGACCAACCCAAGGATAAGGGAACAACAATTGATTCAAAATCAGTGGCAAAGTGGGTGTAAGAGGCCTGATAGCGATTAACTAAGAGTAATGTTACAGAGAGAAATTAGTGAAACCCAAATGAAGGTTGAGTATGATAGTGGGAAAGGAGGAAAATAAAAGGAAACAGAGGAAAGAACTGGGGGGTAGAGGGCATTTATAGAGGTCTAAATGCAGGCATGTACATAGGTAAATATATTTATATATGATGATGGGGAAATAGATCTATGTGCACATATGTATAGGGTCAGAATTAAGACAACAGATGGGCATTGGACCTCCACTTAAGTACTTCCTCAATACAAGAACACTTCGTTCTATTAAGTTGACATTCCATGATGCACACCTTCCTGACATGGTATGTGTGCATAAGCAAAAGTGGTGAAGAAAGCTGACAAAAGACATAGCGCGTCTGGGGTCTTAAAGGCTTGAAAGTAAACAAGTGGTCACCTAGCTCACAAGAAACAAAGCCCACTTGGAAGAAGCATACCAGCCTGTATGACACAAGGTGTCAAAGGGATCAGTTAACAGCCATCAAAGAACTAAAAATCTTAATATTGTGTGCCCATCTTCCTGATATGATTGCTAAAGACAAATGTGTGCATATGCAAATGTGGTGAAGAAAGCTGATGGTGCCCAGCTATGAAAAGATAAAGCATGTCTGGGGTCTTAAAGGCCTGAAAGTAAACAAGTGGCCATCTAACTGGGAAGCAACACAGCCCACGTAGAAGAACAACAGCTTGTGTCACCATGAGATGTCGAAGGAATCAGGTATCAGGCATCCAAAAACTAAAAATTATATAATTATAAATGAGGGAGAGTACAGATTGGGGACCCAAAGCCCATTGGTAGGTGAAGTGACATCTCCTTACAGAAGGGTCGTGGGAGATGATCCATTCAGGGTACAGTATAGGAACAAGGTAAGGGTAGTGGGGAGGGAGGGCAAAAATGAGGAGATGATACCAAGGGCTCAGATAGAAAGCAAATATTTTGAGGATTAGGGCAACAAATGTGTCTTATATATAATGGATGGATTTATGGAATAAAATGATTTTTCTTTTCTTTTCTTTTTTTTTTTGGGGCATCCCTGCTCTCCGGTGGTGTGAGTAGGAGGTCCAGCTCTACTGCTGGGAATTGAACCTCCGTCCCAGTGGGCCGCAGTCCTGCGCACAACCACTACGCCACTGGGGCTCAGCCTTGAAATGACTTTTCTAAAATGTGCTTAAAAACGCACCTTATACCTAAGTAGTTCTTTGATAAGTATCTTTAAAGAAACTTATAATTCTATGTATGTATTTCTGCTTTCAGTATCATTCTCCACTTCAAATAACACTATCAAAACCAAACCAAACCAACCCAATAGCCAACAATAACCAATGCTAACTCATAGAGACCCCATGTGGGTTCTGTAACTGCTTATGGAAATAGAAAACCCAGTTTTCCTCCCAATGAGCCGCTGGTGGTTTCAAACTGCTGACCAGGTGGCCCACAGCCCAAGGCATAATCACCAGACTACCAACTACCAGTGCTCCTGTATTAATGAAAACAAATCAGAATAGACCTATTTTATACAAATGTGAAATAATTAATCTCAAACATTATAAATCTTGGAGATGAACTTACTCCCTCTCAATAGTGTCGAGTTCATCCATTGCTTCACTGAGGCCCTCGTTAATAACACTCTCCAGCCGGTGCTTGTGTTTCTCCAAGGAGTCAAGCTCATGAGCACCCTTTTTGTCCTCTTCTTCAGCTTCCTGTAAACATAAAGTTACAGTTTGGGGTACGTGATATTCACATTACATATACTCCAAAACATTTACTTTTCAAGCATTTTCTTATATAATCTGTGTTATTACGATGCTTATTTATGTGTAAGACTTAAAATGTTTCTTTGGGAATTCCATACCAGAAAGGTCTCTCATAGGATTCATTCAGCAGTATTTTCAAGTCTGAACTACTAGGACACTTTTATGTTACTTTCTTCAAAAAAATTTTTTTTTCTGTGTCAAGGAAGGTTAAACTAGGCCAAAATATGCATAACTCGTAGACTATCATTTTATATTTACATTAACGATGTAAAAGTCATTTTTTAACCTATACAAAGTGATATTTTAGCATCTACACAAAGTAACTCTTCTCCATCCATGTATGCTATGCCTGGCATATCCCTCTTTGGTAAACATTCCAAAACCTAAGGTGTGTTTTAAAGATAGCTGACTATTAAACTCCTGGTACTCTGACCTCTTCATGTCCTGCTTTCCAATAAAACCCCAATATAGATGTATGCCCATAGTCTTACTGCATCTCTGCCTGTGACAACCCCTTATGCTTTCTTCATGTGAACCTACTGGAAATATGCTGGAAATTCTACATCTTTACACATTTCCGTATCTTATTGGATTATGAAAGAAAGGTAAAATACTATGCACAGGTCTGTACACCAAATCCATCGATTTTCAGATTTCTTAAGAGTCCTTCATTCAAATGCTTTGGAGAATGAATTCAAGTACTGGTGACATTTAGACCACATGGATTTGAACAACCTCAGCCTGAGCTTACTTAGACAAGGATTTTGTTTAAAATGCCACAAGGCTAATCATTGCAGTGTGAACAGTTCTAGTAAATTGCTATCAAAGTAAAAAGGTATCTTTTGTTTCTCATTTATTTTCATCATGTTTACTGTAATACAATAAACCTTGAATAACCTGAGTAACACCCTGGGGTACTAGGGATGCCAGAAGTGCTCCCAAGAGTCAAAGTCATGACATTTTAAGGCAAAGTTGAATTGTTTGGTATGTACCATAGATTGCAGTCTATAGCTCCCTTCCAATTCAACATAAAGGAGGCCAGCATAAGAGCCACCGTGAAAAAAGAAAAAAATTCATGAGGCCATCATGTAGTTATAAGTCAGAATCGACTTGGTGGCAGAGGGCTTGTGAGTTTGTCACTGTAGCACCACCAGCAAGTGTGAAAACCTTGCACATTTTAAATACCTTTTGGCTCACATTATAAATGCAGAGCTTTGTGGGTGTAGTACTCATAGCATTCAAAGTTTATATGACTCACTTGTCTATGGTAAGATCATTGGTCCATAGAAAGCTGTTAGTAGTTTAAGTTTCTGCACAATCAAAAATTATGCATGGAACTTTCAAGTGCATGATTGAGGTGGGGAGCAGCACCAGCAATCCCTATTGTTCAAGGGTCAACTGTATTGTTAGGAAGATATATGGAAAAATAAAAATGGTTAACAATGTCTCACAATTGCTGTGTAGGTTATATTAAGTAGGTTATGTAAGTTCTGAAAATTTCACAACTTATTTTAAAAGAAATAAAATACAGAAGGGTCCCTATATATGAGATAGATCAGAAAAGTTTTTAATTCCAACACTTTGTTGGTGTAATGGAGAAAACATCAGGGTGGCTAAAGTTTTTATATAAATTGTGTTAAAAGTGGTTAGACAAAAATCACCTACTGCCCTAAGACAAATGCTGGTTAGCAGAGAGGGAAGTAGGGATAGGATATGGAATCAATTTTAGTAATTTGGCCAAGATAGTCAGTGGGCAATGACACTTGATTTTTTAAATCAATTTTATTAGGGGGTTCTTACAAATCTGATGACAATCCATCATTTAATTGTATTAAGCACACTGGTACATATGTTACCATTAACATTTCCAAAAGATCTTCTTTCTATTTGAGCCCTTGGTGTCAGCAACTCTTTTTCTCACTCCCACCACCGGGAATCCTTGATCATTATATATTATTGTAGTTATTTTGTGTCTTACACTGTGCATTGACTCCTTTTACTTTTCTGTTATTTGGTCCCCTGGGGGTTAGGCTATATGTCCAACTTTTCGATGGGTTGCTTAATGACTCTTGATGGATAATGACATACACAAAAAAATCTTCAGGGAGTTCAAGACTAAACCTTTGTAGACAGGTAGTTAGGCTTCCAAATATTTTCAACAATAAGGAATACTGAGTGATGCATATTACACATCATGTAAAACAAAAAAACTCAATTCCTCACAACAGACTTCTAAAATAAAAGAGCAAACTGAAACCAACAAAATGTATTTTAACATTTCAGCTATGGTGCCATAAGATGTGCCTCGTCAATCAATCCTGACACAGCTCATGCAGAATGTGGCCGAGTTCTTACCTTAACTTTGTGCTGGTAAAGGTCATCTAGCTTTTGAACTTCTTCTTTTAGAGATCGCACATTTCTCTTGCTTTCTGTTACCATGATATTCAACTAGGGGAAGACAATTTTGGTTGAGAAACTATAGTTATATACAAAATGTTTTTAAACTAGTTTTTTTTAACACTGCCAATTATTGAATGGAATATGATTTCTTCTGGTCCTTTTGGAAAAATTTTACACTCTTTAAAGAGAAATTTCAAGAAATTTGTATTTTTTTAATATGTAATTTAAAGTGCACTTAGAAAGGAAAAATAAAATGCACTTAGAAAACATAGAAAATTGGTCTATGGCCTTACCACCCTGAACACGCCTGATCTCATCTGATCTCTGAAGCTAAGCAGGGTTGGGCCTGGTTAGTACTTGGATGGGAGAAAACATAGAGAATTGTTTAAGTGAAATAGTAATCATCATGTTTTAAGATAATGTGGTAAAGCAGGGTATTACTTAGGAATCAAAACCTCTTGTTTAAGTCTCAATAAAATTAGGCTCTTTCCCTGGTGACTAGGAAAGTGTTTTTAAGCACTAGTAAATATTGTTTAAATATTACATATGCTAAAATATGTTAATATATTAATGTAAATATGCTTTGACCTCTCTAGTTTTGAAGTTTAATTCTAGACTGCTATTTATGATTGATTCCTGGAATTAAAAAATATATTAATTTTATTAGATGTTTGCTAATTGCTAATAGTCACGACTATAGGTAGTATTACAATAGTAGCCACATTTAATCTTGTTAAAACTTGAAATTTGGGGCTGAGCCCTGGTGGCCTAAGTGGTTGAGTGCGGAACTGCAGCCCGCGAGCTTGGTGGTTCAAATCCAGCAGTGGCTCTCAGGAGCGGCACTGGGTAGCACCCACAACCACCAGAGGCAGTGATGCCCACAAAACAAAAACAAAAACACAAAAACCTTGAAATTTTAGTTGTGTTGATAGCAAAACAGAAGGAAACAAAAGGTTTATCTAAAAGTTCATTTCTGCCTGACAAATGCTGATAACCAAGTGATTCCTGTAATTAATACAGAATGTTCTTTAGCTGGACCGAGAGGAAACGGGGGCTGGGAGTGGGGGAAGGAGAGAAACAATCTATAAACAGCTAATACTAAAAAGTGAGTCTTTATAGATGTAATTTAAAGAATATTAAAAAAAAATGGTTTGCAAAAACCCAAAGCAGTAATATTACTGTTATTTGAGAAAATATTATTTGAGTAAGTGATCAAATTAACTAAATCTAATAAAGAAATTTGTACGTCCTCATTTAATCATCAAAAATCCCTTTAAAGTGAAATTCTTTCCCTTACAAGTGAGTAGAGAAGAACTAAGAATGCGATTTGCTTCAGGTCACATATTTAAACTGTCTACGTCTCAAAGACAGATGGTAGACCTCATGGGACTGCTTCTAGAGTACTACCTGACGTTCAAATTGATTTAAAAATTAGAATTAGTGATGATATAACAAGCTTCACATAGGTCTGTTTTCACATAACACAGAATTCACTAATATATGTTGAAGAGTTAAAAATCACTATCACTATCCTTTTTCAAACTATAATTTCATTTTATATCTTAGCATGTTTTGATTAGCCTGAATATAATACTTTTTGAAAATTTGAATTACTAATGCTCTGCCTTAATTATTTGGTGCTATATAATACTTTTATAGACATTTGAGAAGTAACTTTTCTTAATTGGCTATAAAAATGCTTTATTTGAAAGAATACTACAATGCTCTCTCTCAAGGGTATTGATAATTTTATGCTTTAAGGACCTCTGAGCAGGAACATTCTGGAAATTACTTCTGAAAATGAACCAGAAATATGCATGAAGGTTTGAATTTCCCTAAATTTTATGACAGAATGAAAAACTTTATAGAGAAACTTCTTTTTCTATCAGATCTATTATTAAGATAACCACCTCAAATCCCTTGTAGAATGAAAATACATACTATAAATTATCTCGTGACAGGAGGCAATTCTTTAGTTTCCTTGGGGAAAAAAAAGGAACAAATACTCGACTATCACTTGATCAATGAAATATAAGTCTAAGTTGTTTTGCTTGATTTCAAACATTTCTAAGACAGTTTCTAAATCAATTCTAATTCTTCATAATTTTATTAAAATTAACTTCTTTATAATCTGAAAACCATGAATCACATTTAATGTTTATGTTTCAAAATTCTTTCTTACTTGTTCTGAGGTATCCTCTAAACCCATTTTTTTATTTAGAGCTTTATTAATTTCTTCTTCAGTTTGATTCAGGAGTTCCTTGAGTGGTACCTATGAAATACATAGGGGATATAGGTTACATTATCACATGTTATTTGTAAAATTCCTCTCATTAAACATCTACATATTATAGTGGGAGAGCACACTCGTTATTTCATATGTAAGAGAAAAAAGTGAGTCAATCACATTTTTAATATAGATTAATAATAGATCATTAACAAGGGAAAATAGTAAATTTTTAATGCAATTGCTGTAACACTAGAATTTGCCCTTTTTTGATCTTTTACAATTAGGGCTTAGTTTTAAGTCTTCATATTAAGGTTCAGAAAGAGAGAGTATAAAATTTAGGGTTTCTGGTGAAAGGCAGGACTAGGTTTAAGTTTATAGTAGAGGATTATGGTCAAGGTTTAGCTTTAGTTTTGGGTTTAGGGTTGGTTAGAGGCAGTGTTAGGTTTAGAGTGTGTTATGGATTAGAACTAATGTATAGGATTAAGACTAGGTTTGGGCTAATACTTAGGGTTAAGGTTAAGTTTGGATTAGGTCCACATTTATGTTTAGAGTTAGGTATAGATTTCGATTTAAAGTTAGGATAAGATTAGGTTTAACAATTGGATTTATATGCTAGTGCTGTCAAATTTCCCAATTGGTCATTTAAAAATTCAATCTTTATTGATACTTAATGGTTACACTTATATAGAGCCTACTCTAGTCTAAGCTATTGGCTATTTGTTATTTTGGAAATTCATCTCTATTGCTTAAGTTTATTGCAGGATCTTCTTTTCAAAACAATGTGCAATTTGCATTTTTATGCCATACTCGTATTCCTCAGATACATAAATTTCTCAGAGATGTTTCTGGTAGTTACATAATCTAGCATCAATTTGAGGATTAAGAGTGAAGAGGTGGAGTTTATCCTGTTAATCAGGATCCAGCTAGTGCCGCTTCTGTATGGGCATGGCCTTTTCCAGAGGATTCTGGGAATTCCTGTACTATCTCCTTGGAGGTAGGACTCTCTCTGCTCACTCCCTGAGAGATGCTCTACTGACAAGACACAGGCACTATGCTGATAGACTCCGTGCCCTGGGAACTGGGGGAGCCACATGGACACTCCTTCCAGCGCTGAGATGCTTCTACAATTAATGGATCAGCAAGGCTTTGCACCCTCTGGCCTGTGATTTTTCCTGCATTGGGCATCATTGCCCAATGTGTTTCGTGATTCTAAAGAGGACTTTATAGTTGGTATCAGACATATAGGCCAATATTGGAGTTATGGACTTGAACTGGACTGGGCTGAGATGTTTTCTCAATATTCAATTGTGTTCTTGTATATAAAGCTCTTCCAATTTCAGTATATGTGCTGCCGAAAAGAGTGCACAAAGCTCTTTCCTATATACATATTAGCATCTGATTTTTGTTTCTTTAGTCTAACACGTTTTCAACTGTTAAGTCCTATAATTCTCTGCTTATATTTGTCTACCTTGTTTTACCAATTTAACTTCAACAAGGTCCTTCACCACTTTCCATTATGTTTTTCTTTTTAACTGAAGTGGTCTACATTTTAAAATGTTTAAAAAGAAATGACTAGAGTAAAATGAATTTAACATAAAATTAACCATTTCAAAATATACAATTCACTGGCATTCAGGACAATCACAGTCTTATACAACCACTAATTATAGTTCCAAGACATTTCCATCATCTCCCAAGAACACTGAACATCCTACTATGCTTTGAGTAGGCATTTTGAAGTTTTTAATGAGTTTTAACTTTAGGCCGTACTTTTAAAAAAGATGCAAAGGCTACTGTAATCTATTGAAGAATCGATTTTCAACTGTTCTTCAGATGTACTTATAGCATGTGGGGTTACATGACATAGAGTCTATTTCTATTTTTATTGTTACTACCTAGTAATATAATAAGGCCTAATGTGGTCTGAGCCCGGTGGCATAGTGGTTGTGCGTGGGATTGCGGCCCACTGGGACGGAGGTTCAATTTCAGCAGTGGGGCTGGGCCTCCTACTCACACCACTGGAGAGCAGTGATGCCACGCCCCCCCCCGCCCCCCCCCAAATAAGGCCTAATGCACTACTTCTGAAAACCAGCCAATGAAAACCCTATGGATCACAATGCTGATACACAGCATTTTGCCACATCATGCATGGGGCCAAGTCAACAGCAGCTAACAACATTTTGACACAAAACTATTTATAGAATCACAGTCTGTTTTTCTGAGTATATGCTTTCTTTTTATGCTGGCCAACCTCTTTCGCTGTTAACAGTACCTCACAACACACC
The DNA here is from genome assembly GCA_004026705.1 of Nesogale talazaci. Classification (NCBI taxonomy): domain Eukaryota; kingdom Metazoa; phylum Chordata; class Mammalia; order Afrosoricida; family Tenrecidae; genus Nesogale; species Nesogale talazaci. The sequence continues at coordinate 28,762 of PVJH01021910.1, read as the reverse complement.
CGCGTCGGCTGTGAGTTGATCTAGGTCATTATTTGCTCTCCCTCCCCTCACAAACGCCCATCAAGTTGATTCTGCTTCCCAGCAACCTTAGGACAGAGAAGAACTGCCTCTGTGAGTTTCTATAATTGTAAGTATTTATAAGAGGGAGAAATTGGTGGTTTTGAACTTTGGACCTTGAAATTAGCAACACAACAAAAAACCCACAACTATACCAAGAGTGCTCTTTCTTTTACTAACCATGCCAAACTATTCAAAGCAGTGGTAAGAAAACTCCATTTTCATCTATTTACCCATTTACTGGAAGAACAAGTCAGTAAAAGATTAAATGTTTACTAGATACATTTTTCTATTGAAAATTAATGTCTCATTCACCAAAAAACATTACTGCAAAATCAGGAACTGTATCTATTTTGGGTTGGTATTTATTTTCAAAATTTAGCTGGTCTGCAAAAAAAGTTTTCAAAGTATCTGTGGATCACTTCCATAATCTTTTAATTTCACTTTTTTATTAATTTTTGAAGCCCTTTTGTAATACACTAGGCATTCTATTGAATAGAATAGTAATTCATTCTATTTAATGAATGAATGGTTATCAAGCAAGAAATACACAGAGACTAAGAAAATCCTGATTTTCAGTGATATAAAAACATCACAGGGGCTGAGCTCCGGTGGCGTAGTGGTTGTGTGTGTGACTGCGGCCCACTGGACGGAGGTTCAATTCCAGCAGTGGGGCTGGGCCTCCTACTCCCACCACCGGAGAGCAGTGATGCCCCTCCCCCCAAAAAAAACAAAAACAAAACATCACAGCCTTATGACTTAAGTCAAAATTCTTTTATTGTAAAACTAACTATTCTGGAAAATGGGGACTTCAAAGGGAGTAAGGAACATAGTAAAATTTGAATAGTTGAGGAGTTGCAATACAGCAGCGACTTTTTCTTTCCCCAATTGCAATTTTAGCCTATTTTAGCACAGATTGCTTATCACTAGCTGCTATTGTTTTTTAAATTCTCATTACATTTCATGCTTCCATCAGTCCTTAAGCCTGAAACCTTTTCCCAGGGACTACTCCCCATATATATCTCATCTTCTCATGATTTTTACCTGTGTCACCACCACTTCTACTATAATGTTATGCTATAAAGAAGAATGACTTTGCTATTATACCTGAAAAGATTTTGTTTTTGTTTTTTTTGGGGGGGGCATCACTGCCCTCTGGTGGTGAGAGTAGGAGGCCCAGCCTTTGCTCCTGTGGAGATGCTGCTGGAATTGAACCTCCATCCCAGTGGTCCGCCGTCTTGCGCACAATCACTATGCCACAGGGGCTCAGCCCACCTGAAAGGATTTTTTTTTTTTTTTTTTTGTGGGCATCACTGCCTTTGGTGGTCGTGGGCACTACCCAGCCGCCGCTGGATTTGAACCGTCAAGCCCGCAGGCTGCAGTTCCGCACTCAACCACTTACGCCACCGGGGCTCAGCCCCACCTGAAAGGATTTTTAATAAAGCAAACATATAGCAATTATTTATGTTTTTTGAGGAGACCGAAAAAGATCACTACAAACTTAGGAACAAAAGTCCGATCATATTTGTCTTTAAAGCCCTGGTGTCCAAGAAGGGAGTATACCACGTCAGCATTTGGAGCAGAGCCAATCCACAATGCCCTTATAGAACCTCCAAAATAGACTTTGGAGTAAGAAGGGGAACCCCCGAAACTTTCCTAGGACTAGAGGGGAGAACTCATAAAGGACAGCAGACAGACCTGGAAATAGGTATGGCTCTTGTTTTTCCTCTTCTTTTCTTTTTTCAACCTTTTTATTTCTCTCTTATTGCTTGGACTAGGACATTGTTGATTTGTCTACTTATATAAGACAGACATGGGAAGCAAGCTCGGGGAGAAAACAACAGAGAAAACGGCCCAGAAAGTCTTGGGGGAAGAAGGGTGTGATAAATAAAAACCCCATAGACAAGGGAACAACTAGGGAATTAAAACCAACATCTCGGAGGGTGTAGAGATCCTGTGGGTATTAGAGCAACTCCAATCTAGCTGAGAGGAAATTCTAAGAGGTGGTAGAAGGGGGAATGTGATGGTAGGGCAGAGGAGGCAAAAGGTAAGAGAGGAAAGCTCTAGGAAAACAAAACTATAGAGGTATGTACTTACGTAAATACATTAATCTATAAAACTAGAAGTATTGGCCTATGTACATATGTCTGAGGTTACAGAAAGATGTTGGGCCACAGCTCATACCTTCTCTCAATACAAGAACACTTTGTTCTAACAAAATGGCATTTTGTGATTGCCCCCCTCCCACCCCCAATTGCTGAAGACAATGGGTGCATAAACATGTGGTGAAGACAGTGGATGGTGCCCTAATATTAAAAGATTTAGTCTTAAAGTCTTGAAGTTAAACAAGCTGCCACCCAACAGTGAAGCAACAAGCCCACATGGAAGAAACACACCAGTGTGATCATGAGGTGCCACTGGGACAGAATAACAGGTATCAAAACATTCATAACAAACATCAAACAAACAAAAACATTTCGGTGAGAATAAGGGGAGTTGGAGCAGAGCCCCAAAGTCCATCTGTGGACATTGGTATATCCCATCCCCCCCAGAGGGTTCGCAGGGAAGGGTTGCTACAATCAGGGAATAGTAGAGGGCCGATGGATCACAAAATAAAACCTCCGATTCCTTAAGGCCTCCTTACATCCACTATCATGACTCCAGTGCTGCTTCCCACTCTGAATGGGACGGGAGCACGTACATAGGTATAGGCAAGAGATAAAGCTCACGACACATGGAAGCGAGGAACAGGAATGGGTCTAGCAATACCAAAAGGGTAGGGGGAAGAGGGGAGAGGTGGGGAAGAATGGAGTACCGATCGCAATGAAAGTCACATAACCACATATCCCCATCCAGGGGGAAGAACAACAGAAACCAGAGGGGAAGAGAGACAGAGGTCGGTGTGAGATATGAAAACAATAACAATCTATCAAGGGACCTTGAGGGGGGAAGGAGGAGGGAGGGGGGAAAAAGAAGAGCTGATCCCAAGGGTTGAATAGAAAGTAAATGTCTAGAAAAGAATGATGGCAACATATGTACTGTCAGACACAATTGATGTATGGATTGTAACAATGATTGTAAGAGCCCCCCAATATAATGATCTAAAAAGAAAACCTTGGTGTCTATTATTGAACCATACAAAATGTACTGTATCTAATCAAATGCTTTAGAATCACTGGCTAGTTGAATAAAGTTGACAGAGCACGAGAAAGTTTTATAACTCAAAAATATATAATCAGAAGACTTCTACTACCAAGAAAGAAGGAAAAAAAGTTAGCGTTGTATTTGTTTAGTCCTGAATTATGAATGTACCGAGTTTTTAGAAAACACTTCTGTATTAATATGTACACTAGCCATCCATCATAAAATTTAAAAACCTTTGGAAGTATTCGTGATTACTCACATAAACTTGAGTCTTGTATTTGACAAGGCAGTTGGCACCAGCTTCAGGATTAAACTTAATTTCAAAGTCGTACCCTTTGGAATTCTCACCACCTTTAGGGATAAGTTTTAATTTTCTAGCCAACTTGTGATATTCTGCTAACTGTGCTTCGATCTGTTAGAAAAAAAAATACAATATTCAACAAAAAGAAATGTTAAGGTCCCATTCTATTAATTTAAAACTTTTCATTTCTAAAATTTTACATGGATTATTTCCATTTTTCAAGTTGTTTGGCAATTTAATATTTTTTGGCAGTAAGGGTGGCTATTTTAAAATACAATAATGAAAAAATTTTATATAGACTAAATCTGAAGAACTTAAAAGACTGAATTAGAGCAGTATACAATCTACTAATATTTTATTTAATGGATAGCTACAATTAAGAGTCCATACATTTTAAAGTACTGAGAAATGACTAAGACAAGCCCCCCAAATTACACCTTAGTTTTTCATTGGGAAAATATTCAATTTATCCAAAATAAGCAAAATGTCATCATTTCAGTGCCAAAATGTTACTTTAACTGTTTTGATGTAAATATTTTTGTATCACATTCCACATTTCCCATTCATCTCTCGTCCTTCAAAGCTGCTCACATTATGCCACCAGAATCCCTTTAATTACTACACTGGTGCGAGCCCATTCCCGCTCACTGACCCCATAGGACCGAGTGTAACTGTTCCCTGAGATTTCCAAGATTGCCAGTCTTCAGGCAGCCTCATCTTTCCCTCCCGGAGCTGACGGCAGATTCGAAATGTTGACTTCAGGTAGCCCAACATAAAATAAATGTGCTGTTCCCGGAGCTGACGGCAGATTCGAAATGTTGACTTCAGGTAGCCCAACATAAAATAAATGTGCTGTACCACCAGGGTGCCCTTTACTTGTCAGAGTTGGTAAATTTCTTTTTCTCCCTTCTCATTGTTTTTTAAAGTTTAGGTTTTTTTCCCCTATAGCATTTATCACAACCTGGCATACAACTTGTTTTCACACCACTTCATTTAACAGGTAGTTCCAAGGTGCTGGTGAATGAAAACATGCAACAGCAAGGACACCCAACAGGAACTTGCTCAAATAATCTACAATTCCCCAAACTGCAGCAGATCTCCAAAGCAATACTATCTATTTACATTACATCTTCACTAAAAAAAATGAATGAATCAGAACATCATTTCAATTACACTAAGTATAGTAGCTTTCAAGAGATGATTAAAATATGTCTGTCTGTCTGTTGTACAGGGTTCCAGAGTTTTGGGTTTTCTAGGAGTGATTTCTTGTTTTTACTTCTGTTTCTTTTTTATCCAATGAAAACACATCTTCTGTTTCTTTTTTATCCAATGAAAACAGGCCCACATAGTTGATCAAGCCTCACCACTGCGGGGAGACACCAAACATGTGGCACACTGGTCTGCTCTCTCTTCCTGCAACCAATTCTGACACTGAAAACTCAGCACTCATCCATCCTGATAGTTCAGTTGGAGCCTAATGGTGACCTTAACACAAGAGTTCCAGAAAATTACTACGGAGGAGTTAGTGTCCTAAATAAAAATTATTCCATAAAAACACAAATGATGCACGAAATGTTTATGTATCTTTTGGACTCCACCACTATCATCTCTCTATCTTGATTCCTAGGAAACTAATACCCTAAGTCTTACTTCACAATGTCCAGTGTCCTAACAGCCCTATTATCAGGTTCTTGCTTACAGATTTCGCAGGTTTCTCTTTCATTTGACTCTGGTCCCCAATTTAAAGATGTTATTTTTTAAAATATGGCTGGCTTTAGTTCAGATTTTGTGCATTTGAGGAATTGATAATCTTTCTTTTCCCACACAGTACTTGAGGTAAGATAAATTCATTACTATCATCAGCTCCTTTTTAGGACTCTTAAAAAAGGCCTGGGCTCAATTCCCTAGAAGCTGGTCTTTCCAAGCTTTTGATCCTCATCCTAAATATTTTCCCTCAGGGAGTTCATCTACTCCCACGGCTTCAAACAAGTCAGATTTTTGCCAGATGTATACAGTAGACCCATAGATGAGAGCATTTGGCAGCTTCGCGGATACACATTCAATATGCCATCTCCATTATTATGGCAATCTCCTCCTCTCTTATCCTGAATGAGTGGTACTACTACTTGCTCAAATGCCCAAGTCTACACTGCCTTACTCTACCTCTACCACTAATCAGAACCCATCCACTTCTTGGGCTCTCTACTAATAGCTTTGCTAAATGTGTAATTTCTCATCAGATCACGGTCATGTATCTGTCTCGTTCCCTTCCAACTCATTATTTTTATTATATTTTAGGCACCACTGCCCTCTGGTGGTGGGAGTAGGAGGCCCAGCCTTTGCTCCTGTGGAGCCGCTGCCAACTCATTGTTTATATTACTAAAAATAAGATCTTTTTTTTTTTTTTGTGGGCATCACTGCCCTCTGGTGGTGGGAGTAGGAGGCCCAGCCCCACTGCTGGAATCGAACCTCCGTCCCAGTGGGCCGCAGTCCCGCGCACAACCACTACGCCACCGGGGCTCAGCCCTAAAAATAAGATCTTATGAAATTTGATTACGTCTAAAAATCTTCTTAGAGCTTAGAATAAAGGTAACTTCCAAACATGGAAAATATCTCCATCATTTGGTCTCTACAAAAGAGTGGGCTTCAAAAAGTTATTGGCATGGAGAAATGAATTTAATATAATTTGTTGATGAAGGTTTTTTTTTTTGATGGTTTTAATCTCTCATGTATTTCCGCCTTAAATTAGGTCTGTTGTTGAAAATATCATAGGTTAGTCAATCATATTCCAGTCGAACAATTTTTTTGTGTGGGGCATCACTGCCCTCTCATGGGAGTGGGACCAATTCAACAATTTTTACATGTACATTTAAGTGACACTGATTAAGCTCTTTCAGCTACTCAACCATTTTTTCTTTTTCAAGTTGTTCCTCATTCATTAACACCAACTAATGGTCCCCTAGGGCTTCTATTTAACCTTTCAAGTTGCTGTTCTCAATTTGATCCCATATACATATAGTTCTTGCAAGAGCATAGTGCTTAAGGCAGACAATTTTTTATAATGTAAGCTATAATATTATAAAGTTTTAAGAAGACCCTAGGGGCTATTTTTGGTTTAAAGTTTAAACATTATTTTAATCTTCAAGGGTTCATCTACCCTCCACAGCTCAACAAAATCAAGATCCACATTTTATTTATCCCTCAAGTCTCATCTCTTGCTCTTCATTCATCACCTCACAGTATGCCAGTCTTTCTTCTAATATTTTCCAACTAGTCCTTTTTTCCCACCTCCCTGGCATTCTTAACTTTTGCCACTTTACGTCTTCTTTGTTCTTCTCAACAGGAGCCCTCATGCCACAGCAGTTAAGGGTTAGGTTGCCAAAATCACCAGCTAATCTGAGAGAAAAAGATGAGGTTTTTTAGTCCCATAAAGATTTAGTTTTGGAAACTGATAGGGTTTCTATCTAGTTCTAAAAGGTTGTGGATTTGGAATTAACTGAAAAACAGTGAGTTTTTGAGTTTTGTACTTACCAATTCAGCTCAAGGGATCTCTATTCTAAGACGCCTTTGCTAGACACTTCATCTACTTCTCCATACCAAATGTACTATGTCTGAGTTTGTCTGCTTTCTCAGTACCCTGTACAAGCTTGTAGTGAGGTCTGATCTCATGGCAGAAAGCTGAAAAGTTGAGTGGGTCCTTTGGGTTTCCATCGGTGTAAATCTTTACTGGACAAAAAGCCTCTTCTTTGTCCCGAGAAATGACTGGTGGAGCCCAACTGATGAACTTACGGTTAGCAGTACAACATGTAATCTACAGCAGAACCAGGCCTGACCCCCACAAAAAAACCATACTCCCGGCCATCAAATTGATGCTGACTCACAGTGACCTTATAGGACTGGCTAGAAACGCCTGAGAGCCGCTGAGATTCTGTTTAGAACGTCGGAAGCCTTTCTCCTGGAGCTAACTGGTGGCTCTGAATTGCTGACCCTGCATTTAACAGTCCAACGCATCACTACAATGCTATCAGGGCTCCTATGGCCTGACCTACAAGAGACATTAAAGTTGGGGGACTGATAAAGTAAATGAAAATGTGACGCTTTTCTATAGGGCATTAGGGTTAGGAAGATAATTCTCAAAGTCTTAGAGATCTTTTAGTTTTATTTCCTGTTTTCAAATACAGGCTACCTTAATGGTGCAACAGTAAGCACTGGACTGCTAACTACATGGCTGGTGGTTCAAAAACCACTAGTGACTTGGAGGGAGAAAAGAAGCCACCTGTTCTCCAAGATTTTCTGCCTTCAGGAATCTTTACCTGGCTGGAATAAACTCTCTACAGCTGGAATCAATTCGATGGCAGATTTTCCTTTGTTTTAAATTTGAGGGAAATGAAGGTGTTATTGACTTAAAAAAAAGGGAGAAAAGTGTTTGTCAGCGCTAGAAAATTTTACCTCTTTCCCCACTGAGATCTCTGTGGAAATTATAACATACGTACCTTCTCTTTGTCTCTGGCATATTTTAATTCCTCATTCCACAACAGCTGTTGGTCAGTCTGGAGTTCCTTGGTTAATTTATTAATGGTCTGTTGCAATTCATTTCTTTCATGATTTATTCTTTCAATGTCTGCAACTGAGTACTTCTGGTTATCAACAATGTTCTGTAGGGACGTGTTCTCCTGTTTTACTGTTTCACATTCTAGTTCTGCAATGGGATACAGATAAATTATCAAGTCTTTAAATTCCTACAAATAAAGTGATGTCATATTTAATAGAGTCACCAAGGGTGTCTACATTTTCAATTTATAAACATATTTTCCCCTCTCCCATTTTTGATAACTGTTTGACTCTATCTTGAATACACTTAGAATTTTATACTAAATCTTTTGTTAGAATTTGTTAAATCCTATTAGAATTTGTTAAATCCTGTATTATTTATTTCATGTTAAGTCTAATAGTTTTTTTAATACAGTTAATTTTGTTATGTCTTCATTTTCCTATTGATGTTCTATGAACTTTAAAATGTACCACATGCAAAAACATAAGGATGACAATTAAGCACCCTTACATCTAAGTGGGATAGCTTGTCTGTATACTACAAATGTTCGCAATACTCCTGGCATGATTTTCTATAATAAGTCAGACAAACTATAAGTATTTTTCCTAAACATGAAAGCAATTATAGTAAAGTAAATCTGAATTTATTCTTATTGTCCAGGTGTTTTCTGGGGCTTCATGAATTATTAAGAACACCACTGCTTTGTTTACCAAAATTTTTCATAAAAAGGCTAAATTGTACAAAAAGAATACGGTACATACAAACAATGATTATTCTAAAAAGTACTTATTTTACTACCTACTGTTACTCGGGAAAAAATATTTATCATTCTTGGTACACAGTGGCTTATACTTCGTGCCACTTTGTAAACTCGGGAGATTTTAAAAAAATTGTGTATATATATATAAAATACACACACACACACACATGTATTAGGCATCACTGCCCTCTGGTGGTGGGAGTAGGAGGCCCAGCCTTTGCTCCTGTGGAGCTGGAATTGAACCTCCATCCCAGTGGGCCGCAGTCCCACACACAACCACTATGTCACCGGGGCTCAGCCCTTGGGAGACTTCTAAAAGCAGGATTTCACTCACTGTCGACATTATAGGACAGGGTAGAATTATCACATGAGTTTGAGACTGCAACTGTTTTCAAGAGTAGAAAACTATCTTTCTCCCTGTGAGTGGCTGGTAGTTTTGAACTACTAACCTTTGGGTTGCAACCCAACTATGACACCATGGCTTTTCAAAAGCAAGATAGCTACTGAAAAACATGAGCACTTAGAAATGTGATAATGGAAAAAAAAATTAAAAAAGAAAAAAAAAAAAAGGAATGTGATAATGGAAGCCAAAAAAATTCTAATTGATTAATTGTAAAAAATACGCAAAAGCTAATTAGTAGATAAACATATCTGAGTTATTTGAACAATTAGCTAAATATTTGTTACTGTTACATGTCATTGAGTCTGCTTAAGGGATAGCAAAACTTTAAATATCTGTAAAGGAGAAAAATCATCAAATTCAAATTGTGTGTGGTTAAAACAGCCTTTCCCAACCTTTTGTGACTTTCTGTAACAGTCTGGTACCAATGGATAAAGATCAAAAAGGGCACAAAGTAACTACCATGAGGACGAAGGGAATTAAATGTTTTGGCAAGGTTATAAACTACTTAGTTAGTCCATGATAGCTGGGAACCTCTAAGCTGGAGTGTAAAATAAATTAAAGGCTAGTTTAAAGAAATCTTTAGTATTTTATTACAATCTGTAAAAAACTTCCCAGTACCTGTAGAGGTTAAGTATTTGTCACTCAGTCTGGAAACAATGACTTTAAACAGTTCCTTTTGTTGTTAAAACTCATTGAGACAAACTGTCATTTAGTGAATGATGACTCATAGTGAGGTCCAGGTGGGTTTCAGAGTTGCCAGTGGTTTCAAAATGCAGATTATCCAGATTGCAGCTCAGCTAATCACTGCCCCACCAGGGTTACGGCAGAACAAAACACTGCCTGCACCATGCTCAGAATGGTTTTGTTTGAGCTCATTCTTGCAGCCACTGTGACCATTTATCTCCTTGAGGACCCTTCTGCTGTTTTCATGGATCCTCTTTCTTTACCAAGTATGCAGATGTAGTTTCCCATCCTTGTACACCGCCCCCTCCCGTGGGCATCACTGTCAATCCTGTTTTTAAGGAGCTTTCGAGCTGTACTTCTTCCAAGATACATTTTTTTGGTCTGTTTTGCTGGCAACCGAGGACACTCAGGATACTCTTCATCATTACTAGAATTTAAATGCCTCATTTCTCCTTTGGTCTTTTTATTCAACAATGTCCAACTTTCACATGCATATGAGGTGACTGAAAATACCTTGGCTTGGGTCAGGTATAACTTCGTTCTGAGAGCAGTAGCCTTGTCCTTTAACACTTTTATAGGGGTTTGTACAGCAGATTCACTCAATGCAATGTGTTGTTTGATTTCTTGACTGTTACTTCCACGTGCACTGACTGTGGATCTAAGCAAGATGAAATCCTTAACAACGTCCATCTTTCCTTTCTTTATCAAGATGTCATCTACTGGTCCCCTCGTGAGGACCTTGGGTTTCTTCACATTGCGTCGCAGTCTACACAATGAAGGCTGCAGCGTTTGTTCTTCATCAACAAGAACGACAAACATGCTTTGCTATCATCTGCATATTGCAGGTTAATGAAACTTCCCCTAATCTGAAGCCAAGTTCTTCATACAGTTAATAGGACAATAGTTAGGAAGTTAAAATACTTTTATCAGATAGATGTTTCACATTGTATCATTCTAGAAAGCAAATGATTATTGAAATATTTCTTTTTCACACATTCAGCTAACTGTACTGGAAAAAAAATCCCTAACAAGTAGGAAGTATAACGCTCTTAATTACATAACAGTAAGAAAGACTGGACTCAGTCAATATTTCTGATGCTAATATAAGCATTGCTATAATAAAAATTAAAGGACCAAATTAGGGTTTCAGTGTAAAACATTTTAAACTTTGGCTAAGAGTAAATCTAATATATATAATCAGTGCTACTTGGAAAAATGTTAACTACTCAGGATAATCACTATTTTCATTTTGATTGAATATCAATACTCTATAGACCAGGTATCCTTAAACGTTTTAAACAGGGGGTCAGTTCACTGTCCCTCAGACTGTTGGAGGGCTGGACTATAGTTAAAAAAAACAACTATGAACAAATTAACTGTGAAACTGGGATGAGTGGGCTGCTAAGCGGGAAGCAAAAACATCAGGCGAGCCAGATAAATGTCCTTGGTGGTCCGCATGTGGCCTGCTTGTAGTTTGAGGACCCCTGCTATAGACTAAGGATTAAATTAAATATTATATGAATCATCTATATAGCTCCTACATGGAACAAACACTGTGTGTAGAATCCCAAAAGAATTATAGGAGCAGGCAAAGATAAAAGTAAAGGGACAGCTGGGCTGAGCCTGGGTGGCGTAGTGGTTGTGTGCGGACTGCGGCCCACTGGGATGGAGGTTCAATTCTTGCTCACAGGAGCAAAGGCTGGGCCTCCTACTCCCACCACCAGGGCAGTGATGCCTATTAAAAAAAAAAAAAGTAAAGGAACAGCATAGTACCTGGGATAACAGTATAGTAGACCATCCAGCTACTTAACTTTTAATCCACAGTTCACTGGCTGTTAACACAGATATGCCTTCCTTTGCTTGTCTTCTGGCATCTTCCAAGCCATCAATTGTGATACGGTATTCTAGAGTTCCATGACTTAAAATGAGATTAGTTTTTAAAACATGGTTAGGATAAAAGACTCTGAACAAGCTGCCTTTAGTTTGGTTTTTGCTTCCAAAATGCAGTGTTGCAGATTTATAAACAGTTAAGGAGTTGTTAAGCAGGTAGTGTTGCGGGGTATAACTGACTGAGGCAGGCAGAGATCAAGTAGGTGGATTATTAAAAGGTAAAATAGAATAAACCCAAATCCACACTTACAAAAATGGTTAGGTTTCAAGACCTGTTTACTCTGCAAAAATTGGATATCTTAAAAGTGGAGAATGACCACATCAGTTCACAAAAAGGATGGTGACTACATCATTACACAATTGCCCAACTTAATCACTATGCAATTGCTCCACTGCGTAAGATCTGGGTCACTAAGTCGCTAAATGACCTGAGTCACAGCAGCCTTGCTGTTTGTTACTGCTATCCATACCTATGTTACTAATGTACAAAATACTTTTAAAATTACGATTGCTGTAAGAACAGAATCTACGATAAGTTGATAAGTGAGAAGTAGTTAGGTAGAACTGAGTTAGTTCTAGTAGAACTGAGTTCTCTAATTCAGAGCAACCTCAATGTATAACAGAACGAAACACTGCTCCATCCTACACCATGCTTACAATCTGCAACATCTGAGCTCACTGTTAAAGCCATTGTGTCGCTCTATCTATCTCATTAGTCTTTTTGTTGTTGACACTCTCATCAAGCATGTTCTCCTCCAGGAACTGGTCCCTCTAAAGTACATGACGTGAATTCTTGCCATATTAACCTTTAATGAGCTTTCAGGTGGTACTTTTTCTAAGACAGGTTTGTTTTGTTCTTCTAGAAATCCACAGTATATTTACTAATGTGTGCCAACACCATTATTTGAAGGCATCCATTTTTCTTTGGTCTTCCTTGATGTCCAGCTTTTGCATGCATGAGGTGACTGAAAATACTCTAACTTGGGCAGGACCATCTAGAGAAATGTCTTTCTGGAATCTCTGCTTTCAGCAAAGATCCACAGGATTCAGCAATAAGCAATAAAATTCTTTCCACATTTCTGAAATTTTCCTGTTGGTATACAGTTGCAAATGTCTTAAAATTCTCTTCATAAAAACTGTACTTGTAACATGCCATCACTTTTATTTTTTATTTTTTTTTAGGCATCACTACCCTGGTGGTGGGAGGAGGCCCAGCCTTTGCTCCTGTGAGTGGGAATTGAACCTCCATCCCAGTGGGCCGCAGTCCCGCGCACAACCACTAGGCCACCGGGGCTCAGCCCTGCCATCATGACTTTTTCCATGCTGTTGAACCACCTTTCTGTGGGATGGGCACAAGTTTGGATCTCCTCCAAGGGGCTGTCTAGGGACAGGCGATCTTGTGAATTTCTTGGCATAAACGAGTGAGCACACTTCCAGTGTTTCATCCAATTTGTTTAAACATCTCAGTTGACATCCTGTCAATTCCTATAGCCTTATTTTTAGCCAATTTCTTTGGTGGACCCCAGACTTTTTTCAATACCATAGTTGTTGATCAGATGCTACCTTCTGAAATAGTTGGTTGTAAACAATTTATTTTTGGTAAGACAAGTCTGTGTATCTTTTTAAAAAGTACATCCTGCATCACTCAATATTATGCCCATAGAATGCTTTATTTTTAAGTTTTATTGGCATATAATCCTTTACTTTACTTTTAAGCTTTATTGGCAAAAATAAGGCTCATAGTAGATATAAAGATTTATATAGGGCAGTGATGTCCGCCCCCCCTCCCCACCAAAAGATTTATATGCAGCAATCATATCCAAGTGGTTGGCAATATGCTATGAGGTATAGTAAGATAAATAATGAATTATTAAACATAATCATATTGTAATACCTTGAACTTATAACAATTACTTTATTTGAAAAACGGTGTTTATAGATGTGATTAATTTAATTATCCTGAAATTACCCTAGTAGATCTGAGTGGACTCTAAATCCCAAGTGTTCTTAACAGTCAGAAGCTGAAGATTTCAAATAGGATGAGTGTGGGAGTTACCTAATCTGGTGTCAATTTGAAGATTAAAAGTGTAGGGGTGGAGTATAGCCTGATAATCTGGAGATAGCCAATGAGACCTCGGTATGGGCATGGCCTTCTTCCCTGAGAATTCTGGTAATTCCTTCTTGGAGGCAGAGACACTATCTCTCTTGACTCAGTCCCTTGGAGATGCTCTACTGACAAGACACAAGGCTGATTCCCTGTGAGACATCCCAGAGGAGAAGCCCCATGGGCTTATGCTGATGGAAACAGACCTCTGAAACTGAAAAAGCCACATAGAGAGAACTGCCAGTGCTGTGATGCTTGTTCTGGATACACAAGACTATGCACCCACTGGTCTGATTGTCCTGGCGTCATTGCATATGCTGCATTAATCTGAAGAGGATTTAAGAGATTTGTAATGGACATATGGGCTAATATTAGACTTCTGACCTTATATTGGACTGGGATGCGATGCTTCCTCAATGTTCAATTGCTCTTGTGTATAAACCTCTCTTACATACATATGCATGTTTATGAATTTGTTTTTCTAGTTTACCTGGACTAACACAATGAGCTACACCCACAATTCTACAGATGCAAGAAGCATTAAAAGATGGAAGAATAGTCAAGAGTCACAGTACCAAAAAGAACTAGTCAACATTCAATCATTTTAAAGAGGGAGCATATGAACACAAACCAATGGTACTGACGGAAGAAGTTCAAGCTGCACTGAAGCATTAGCAAAACAAAGCTCCAGGAACTGATGAACTACCAACAGAAATGTTGCAACAAGTTAATGAAGCACTGGAAGCATAGACTTGTTTATGTAGGAAATCCGGAAGACAGTTACTTGCCCAACTGACTATACAAGATCCATAATTACCCCCGTTTCAAAGAAAGGTGACCTAACAGAACATTCAATTTATAGAATATGCAAGTAAAATTTTGCTGAGTATCTTCCAACAACGGTTGCAACAGTACATCGACAAGCAACTGCCAGAGGTTCAGGCCAGATTCTGAAGAGCCCCTGAACAAGGGATATCATTTTTTTTTAAAGTTTTTTAGGCATCACTGTCCTCTGGTGGTGGGAGTAGGAGGTCCAGCCTTTGCTCCTGTGAGCTGGAATTGAACCTCCAACCTAGTGGGCCGTAGTCCCGCGCACAACCACTAAGCCACCGGGGCTCAGCCCCAAACCTTTTTTTTTGCTTGTTTGTTTTTTTTTTTTTTTTTGGTGATATCACTGCCTTGATGGGAGTTGGAAGCTCAGCCTTGCTCCTGGCGAGTTGCTGCTGGATTTGAACTGCCAACCCTGTGGGCCGCAGTCCCGCACACAACCACTAGGCCACCGGGGCTCAGCCTGGGATATAATTTTTGATATCAGATGGATCTTGGTTCAAAGCAGTGGATAAGAGAAAGAAGTTTCCTTGTGCTTTATTGATTATGCTAAGTGATTCAACTGTGTGGGCCTTCAGAAGAATGGAAATCCCACAATACTTCATTGTGACATGAAGAACTTGCACATGGGTTGTAAAGAAGATGTATAAAGAGAATAAGGGCATTCTGCATGACTTAAAATCAAGAAAGGTGTGCATTAGGGTTGCATCCCCTAACCATACTTATTCAATTAGTATCTGAGTAAACCATCTGAGAAGTTGGATTATATAAAAAATAACGTGGTATTTGGATCGAAGGAAGGCTTATTAACAATCTGTGACATGCGGATACACGTTTGCTTGCAAAAAGTGAGGATGAGGCTGAGCCCCGGTGGCTTAGTGGTAGTGCGCGGGACTGCGGCCCACTGGGACAGAGGTTCAATTCCAGCAGTGGGGCTGGGCCTCCTACTCCCACCACCGGAGAACAGTGATGCCAAAAAAAAAAAAAAAAAGTGAGGCTGACTTATAGCACTTGCTGATGAAGATCAAGAACTGGAATCTGAAATAGGAATTACAACTCAATGTAAGAAAATAAAAATCCGTAGGTAACAATCGGAAAAATGGAGAAAAGATTGAAGTTGTAAAGGATTTTGTCTTGCTTTGCTTTGATCCCGATAAATGTTCATAAAAGCAGCAGTCAAGAGATCAAAAGACTTACTGCATTGGGTAAATATACTGCCTAAGATCTTATTATTATTTTTTAGATCTCTTTTAAAGTGTTAAGAAGCAAGGAGGATGTTACTTTGAGGACTAAGGTGAACCTTGACCCAAGCCATGGTCTTTTGATTGCCTCATATGCATATGAGAGTTGGACAATCAGTAGGGAAGCCTGAAGATTAGATGCAGTTGAATTATATTTCTGGTGAAAAATATTTCAAGTTCATGGACCTCCAACAGAACAAACAAATCTCTCCTGAAAGAAGTAACAGTCAGAATGGTGGGACTTTGTCTCATGTACTTTGAATAAGTTGCCAAGAGACACCAGTCCTTAGAGAAGGTTATCATACTTGGTAAGATGGTGGAACATTGAAAAAGAAGAAGAACGTGATGGATTGTCTCAGTGTCCGTACTGAAGAGTTCAAATATGTGAACAATTGTGAGAATGGCACAGCACTGAGCAATGCGTCATTTTGTCGTTCATGAGGTTGCTAAGAGTCAGAACTGACTTGACAGCTCATAACAACAACAATTAACACAGGGAAAGGCAATATGAAAATGGAGACGGGCTGAGCCCCGGTGGCGTAGTGGTTGTGCGTGGGACTGTGGCCCACTGGGTTGGAGGTTCAAATCCAGCAGCAAGGCTGGGCCTCCTACTCCCACCACCAGAGGGCAGGGATGTCCCTCCCCCCCCAAAAAAACAAAAAACAACAAAAACAAAAAAGAAAATGGAGACAGGCAATGGAGTGCAGCTGGGCACACGCCAAGGAGTGTCACCAGCCATAAGATGCTGGAAGGGGCAAGGAAGAGATTTTCCTCTACAATTTGTTCTAGAAGCTAGAGGGATGACAATGACAATGTCGGAGCCCAAGGGAAAAGGGATAAAGATGACCAACTGGCTTCGAACTTTCACGTGTCCTATCTACAGCGCATCACAACTGAATGACATCTAACATTAGATGTGCTTACCGACTCGAGTAATGTCTTCATCAAGCCCATTCAGTTTCTGGTTAAGGATGGCTGAATGAGATTCCATATTGCTCATGTAAGCCTGGTATTTCTGAAAGTCTGTTTGCAAGGATGCTTTCAGTTTTCTCAATGACTCTAGACGATTCTTTTAGAGAAAAGAATATTAATGAGCTTCAATCATCAATAATCACTTTATACTTTATTTAAAGAAAGAGAATAGTATGCATTCATCTTATAAAAGGGTAAATTATTGTTTTCTTCTCACTTTTAAGAGTTAAAAGAGTAAAAAAGGTGTTATCCCAAGGGCCAAGTTATGAAAGCGGAAACATTTTTAAGCTTACATTTTATAGAACAATCAGACATAAAATTAGACGTATGGTTAATACACACCCATCTTTTAGAAAGCCCTTAAGACCATATGGATAAGCCCATTTATTATCATTTACTTTTCTCTAACTACAAAACTCAAGGCCTCTTGCAGGTGGTACTCCCTAAGGTAAGTAACATGGGGACCTTCCCAAAGATACTTTTGCACTTATGCAAAGAAGTAAGAATCTTTCATCATATTCTGAACACCATTAGTCTAAGACTGAGAGACCTCATGGGAAAAAAGTTCTACAGATACAAAACATGTTTTCATAGGGAGTTCCATCCTATTTAAAAAATTAAAAAAGAACCTTTATGAAACAATTTTGTTAATCTGCTTATTTTTTGATAAAAACATTTTGATATTTAATGAGACTCAAGATGCTAAAAAGTATGTTTACTAACCGGTTCGTTTTCTCTCTCTTGTTCCAATCTTGCAATCTGCTCATTCAATGCTTTGTTTTTTGCTGTTAATGATTCCAGCTTGAAAGGATCTACATTAAATAAATCCTCTGGAGAGAAACCAAAAGACTTTATAAAATCTCAGCTCTGCCTATAACATTCTTCCCCAGGGTTTTATCATTGCTTGCTTTATTTTCTTACATGCTATTCTTTCTGTAAAACAAGATCTTCCCTTTATACTCTACCCTCTACCCCACCACGAACCCTGCTGGATTTCCACCATTTGACTTAGCTGCTTCAACTGATCTAGTATCAAGATCAAGTTCTGTATACTATTCTGTATACTAGAATGTAAGTTCATAAGGGCAAGGATTTTTATTTTTATTGATTATTGTACCCTTAGAAACTAAGTGGTGGCTAGTACTAAATGTTGAGTACCCAACGAACAAATGATTGAATAAATGAAGGTAATTTGTAGGCTCAATTATTAAAATAGAGTACTAAATACTTCATTAGATGCTTTCTTTCTTTTTTTGGGGGCATCACTGCTCTCCAGTGGTGGGAGTAGGAGACCCAGCCCCACTGCTGGAATTGATCGTCCGTCCCAGTGGGCCGCAGTCCCGCGCACAACCTCTACACCACCGGGGCTCAGCCCCAGATGCTTTCTTTATTACATTTATCACAAATATTTTTCTTTTGTGAAAACAAAAGACAAAACCAAATACCAACAACACATCACCAGCAAAGATCCCTGAACATTAACCTTTCTCTTTTCCATGTGGAAAAACTGAAATTGTTCTGGTTACTCTTCATGAAGGAACAATTCCAGGGGGACATAAAAGAAAACTTTCACCCTTGTGCTAACAGTGGCTCCTGTTACCACCTGTCTACCACCCTGGCATTTTATACACATTTTATATTGCAGTAGAAAGAATAACAATGTAAAATAATTTCTCTAGAATATTTTAGTTAGCCAGCAAATACTGAATGCCAGGAGATTATAGGTGAATGAGGTAACTAATTTTCTTATTTAAACTATCTCTGAAATTTTGAGAGATGGAAAGTCTTTTGAATAATTGGTACATTAAATTAACAAAAATAAAGCAAGGCTAAAACAAGAATACTACTCTCTCTTAAGAAAAACAACATTTGGGGGCTGAGCCCCGGTGGCGTAGTGGTTGTGCGCAGGACTGCGGCCCACTGGGATGGAGGTTCAATTCCAGCTCCACAGGCGCAAAGGCTGGGCCTCCTACTCCCACCACCAGAAGGCAGTGATGCCCAACCATCCTCCCCACCCAAAAAAAACCAAAAAAAAAAACAAAAAAACAAAAAAACCAGAGGGCAGTGTTGCCCAAAAAAACAAAAAAGAAAAATAACATTTGATAATTATCTTCTGTGCTCTGGTGGCATGCTTTTGGTACTTACAATATACCTAACTACATTATAATTTACTCATAAAGCTTGATTACACAGGTTAAGTATCTTGCTAAGGTAATACAGCCAATTATACTTCACCATTCTTCCTACTTTTAATTCTCGCTACCAAAGAAACCATGAAGACAAAAGTTAACTTGCGGCAAAATTTATTTAAAGTAAACAGTGTATAGAAACAGTAGGTAGGTTAACACATTGTGGACAGATCCTGAGTTTATCAGTTGCTTGATTTTAACTTTTTTTTGTTGTTATTTTTTTTTGTGGGCATCACTGCCTCTGGTGGTCGTGGGCGCTACCCAGCCGCCGCTGGATTTGAACCGCCAAGCCCGCAGACTGCAGTTCCGCACTCAACCACTTATGCCACCGGGGCTCAGCCCCGATTTTAACTTCTTGATTTTAAAATATCTGGTCTTTAACGTGCTAAGATAAACAACAGTTCCATAAGAAGAGTTAATTTAAAAGACCAAATGCAAGCACCTTAGGAACAAGGAACACTTACTCAGTTTTGATTGCAACTCTGTGTTCAGTTCTTCAAAAGTATCGGCACCACTCATAAAACTCTCATAGCATTTTATGGTGTAGTCCAAAAACAACTAAAAGGATTAAGCAGATTTTTACAAAGAGTCATCATTTTTTCTGTTTAGCTTTGCTTTGATTTTCTAAGTAAAAATTTAAGTTTGAACTAAATTCAATACTATAGTTATAAAAAATGCAAATCTAGAGTTTTATCGGTAATAATGATCTACAGATCCTCACAGTATCACAGCACTTCTAATATGAATGATGAAAATAAATTTAGATGAAGATGCCATACAATAGACAAGTTCCTACTCCTGCAAAATTTGGGGAAGGTTAAACAAAGAAGCTTATAAGTAAATACAATTAAACAAAAAGTGTATAAATATAATCACTAAGAATAATCTACCTTGAGAAAAATTGAACTGCTAAGTTCGAATAAATTGACAAAATCTATCCATTAAAACCAGAATTAATTGAAGCTACAATTATAACTTCAGCTTAAAAAGTGGTATGCTAAGTGGAGATTTAAATAAATAATTAGAACTTAAGTATTCTTTAAGCTAAAATAACAGTGTAATTTGCAGATAGGTGTTTGAACACTGTGGGTAGCTATTCTACTAGGAGACAAGAATCGATGCTCAGAATTTCTCATAGCACATATGAAGTAAATGTACCTAGAGACACACTTATTCCCTTTGTGCTGCTTCTCTGTTTACTAAGCAACCTTCTTAATGCTTGGTTGATATGGATGGGATACCTTAATAGGCATTATGAATATTCCTGTAACTGGGAAGGATTACAAATAGTAAATTAATAATTCTTCTACTTCGCTGTTGAAATTCGTGTGAATTTGTTAAGAGTCAATCAGTTCCCTCAAGAGTAGTCCATTCTGATCTTACAGATTAAGAAACGTTTCCAGATCTATAAAACTGAGGATTAAAACCTTTAACAAAGTACTTTATAGTTTCCAAAATGGTTCCTTAATATATGGCTATAGGAAATATATTTTCCTCTTAACCAGCATTTGGCCCACACCAAAGATAAATCAGGGTAAAGTTAGGACTCCAATTGAGTCAGCAACTCCACCCTTTTACCCCACCTTCTCCTCTCCCCTGCTCTCCTGAGTTATGAGTCCCGTTGCTTTCTCTTCAGGATTGATTAACCTGCTTATCTTAAAATGGATTGACATGAAGAAAAAAAAATAAAACAAATCCAAGAAAAAAGAAGCCTATGAATAGTTCCATGTTTGTCTTTTGACCTCTATGAAAGTTTTCCAATTGGGTCTGACGCAGAGTAAAACCCTGTCCCCTTAGTCTGAAATTTATTCTCAGGATTTTTGGGGACTTTGTTGCTTTGCTCCTCTTGCTGCTCCGTTACACTGTCTCCATGTTACGCATTGGTGTGTGTGTGGTGTCAGACCAGACACAATTCCTACAGTGTGTGTCCAGTGCCGTCCCCCATGAGACATAAAACTTCCTGTCTGATGGTGAAGCTGACCCTCTGGTCCTCTGTGCATTAGCTGCTCTGAGCTGCAATGTCATCCTCAAAGTGTGATGGGCCAGGATGCTGTACATTCTTTCTTAGTTTGTTCCCAAGCGGTCTGGGCAGACCTGCCACACTCGGCTGTCTTCTCCTGCATTCTTCTGGGGAGAGGGGTCAACGTAGCTGGGAGAGGGGTCAGTCCTCAGACATCTTTGTTAGTTCAATGCTTCCTGCTGGTGTGTTGCCCTCATGTCTGGTCCCGCTCTAGCCTTCTGCCAATCTTGGTGCTACATTCTTCTTCACATAGCCCAGCTTCTCTGATCATTTGCTCAGCGTAAAGACTAAGGATGGTGAGGTAATCCAACCCTGATGCGCACCCTTCTTGATTTTAAACCATGCAGTATTTCCTTATCTTGCTACCACAAATACCGCCTGATGGACAGGTTTTTTATGAGCACAATGAAGTGTTCTGAAATTCCCATTCTTCTCAAGTTTATCCCATTTGTCAAAATTCACATAGGTGAATAGCTTTGTATAATTAATAAAACAAGTATTCTTCTGGTATCCTCTGCTTTCAACCAAGAGTCATCTAACTTCAGCAATATTTTGTTCCACTCTTTTTTGAAGTTGGCATAAATTTCTGGCAGCTTGATTTCAGTATACTGCTGCAACTGTTGGATGATTTTCAGCAGAATTTTACACACGTGTTATTACCATATATACTCGTGTACAAGCTGAGCTTTCCAGCACATTTTTGATGCAGTTTTTGTGGTAAAATAGGTGCCTTGGCTGAAATTTGGGTTGTTCTGTACTTGAGTATAGACGGTAAGACTGTTCTATAATTTGTTCATTCTGTTGGGTCACCTTTCTTTGGAATGGGCACAAACATGGATCTCTGACAGCCAGTTCACCAAATTGCCTTCCAAATTCCTTGACATAAACAAGTGCTTCCAAATGTCTCACCGGTTTGTTGGAACATTTCCCTTAGTATGTTATCTAGACCTGGAGCCTTTTTTCTTCTTGCTAATGCCTTCAGTGTATCTGTGGCTTTTACCATCGATATCACTGGTTCTTCATAGACTGCCTCTTCAAACAGCTGATGCAGATTAGTTCTTTTTGGCACACGGATTTCTGTGTATTCTTTCCATCACCTTCCAATGCTTCCTGCATTGTATATTTTGGTCATAGAAATCTTTTAGCGTTGGATCTCAAGCTTTGCATTTTTTTTAGTGTTTTGAGTACAAGGTACGCTGAGTATGTGCTTCCTTTTTGGGTCTCTAACTCCTGGTCATTGCACACTTCATTGCCTCATGCTGTTTTTTTGAACTGCCTTTAAAATTTTTTTTTTTTTAAGGCATCACTGCCCTCAGGTGGTGGGAGTAGGAGGCCCAGCCTTTGCTCCTGGGAGCTGGAATTGAACCTCCATCCCAGTGGGCCGCAGTCCCGCGCACAACCACGACGCCACCGGGGCTCAGGCTGCCTTCTGCAATTTTATGTTCAGCTCTTTGACTTCATTTCTTCCATTTGCCTTAGGCACCCTCCAAGAGCAAGTTTCAGAGTCTTTTCTGAGCTCTACTTTTCTTTTTGTTCTCTCCTTTTTTAACGGTCGTCAATTCTCTTTAGTTCTGATGTTCTTGTTGTCATCCCACAGCTCATCAGACTTTCTATCATTAGTGCTCAGTGCATCAGGTCTGTTGAGAAGCTCCTGAAATTCGGGTGCGATACACTTATGGTCATACTTTAGATTATCTGATTGTAAAGAATTTTTTTCAGCTTCAACTTGAACTCACAAATGAGCTATTGATGATCTGTTCCATAGTTGACCCTGGACTTATTTTAACTGTTGATACTGAGCTTCTCTATTCTCTCAGGCCACTGATAAGTCACTTTGGTTTCTTTGTATTCCATGAGGAAGCTTTTGTGTCAAAAAATGGAACTGCAAAAAAGCCTTTGGTCTTGCAAAATTCTATCACGTGATCTTGGTCTCTAGCCTTGTTTCTATTATCCAGGCCATATTTTTCAACTATTGTTCCTTTCTGTTTCCAACTTTTTCGTTCCCATCACCAACAATCATAAATGCCCTTGGATTGCATGTTGGATCAATTTCAGCCTGAAGATGTTATAATTCTTCAATTTCTGCATCACCAATGTTAGGGGAGAAAGAAGAGGCTTTCTATTCCTATAGTGTCTCCGACATGGAATGAATGGTGGCTTCAAATCTCTTGCCTATGCTACCAATGTTCCTCCACGTTATTAGACACTTGATCTAATATAAAGATAGCAGCGCGCGCACACACAAAGTGAAAATGGGAGTTTTTGCTCAGGGCACTGCGTTTGGTGAGTAACTTGCTGAGGGATGGCAACAGTGGTTGCACAACAGAGTCATAGTCACTGGCACGCAATTCCACATGTAGAAGCTGTGGAACTAAAGCTTTTGCTGTATATATTTTTGCCAAAATTAAAAATAATAATTTCACTAATAACAGCTCGAAGAAGAAAACGTTCTAAAATTGACTGTAGTAATGTGTAACTTTTTTTGGACATAATTGAATTACTGAATTGTATGATACGTTAATGAAGTGCCAATAAAGCTGTTAAAAGAAGAAGTTCTCAGAAATGCTCACGGCAGTTCTCCCGCATCCTGTAGGGTTGCTATAAGCAGGAATGGACTCGATGGTGTCTTTTGAGCACCTTTCCACATGAGGGACTCATTGGGTACTATCACAATGGCTGCTGCTAACTAGGGAGAGTTGCAGTGGACCTGCTATTCCTTCTTCAGTCTGTTCTTAGTCTGTAAGATCTGGTCAAATCTGGTCACTTCAGGCTTCAAAATTTAGGCTTCGATAAAGTTTGATGTGACAATCAATTCGGACTACCTCTTAGTTTTACCTCTGCCACTTCAGGAAGGGGTAATGCTCAGTCATAGTATGACTAACTAAAAAGGTGAAACAGGAAGAAATGAAAACACACACGCACAATTTTAAGATCTAGGGTATTGTCATTTTTTTTTGGGGGGGGCATCACTGCCCTCAAGTGGTGGGAGTAGGAGGCCCAGCCTTTGCTCCGTAGAGCTGGAATTGAACCTCCATCCCAGTGGGCCGCAGTCCCGCGCACAAGCACTACACCACCGGGGCTTAGCCTGGTATTATCATTTATATAGACAATATTACTATTAACATAATGTCAGTGTTGCTATTCCTCATTCTAAAAGATTGGGGAAGAAATATTTTATCTATAATAGATAACATTAATATGTAAGATTTAATAAATCTTGCATTTTTACTTGATTAAAATCTTTTAACTTTTCTAGTTACTTAGGAGACTATGATTTGACTCTAACAAGTAGATATATTAATACATGTAAAAATAAATTTAGTAGTTTCTCAGGAATAAAAAACATGATCTACAAAAGTATGTATATTATTAATTGCAACATAGTTGCTTGATAATATTAAGACAACTCATTTTTATAGCATATGATAATTATAGTACCTTATTATGAATAATTCCATCTTCAGTTTCTCCTCCCCAAGGGTGTCCATCATCAAATGAAGGTGGTGAGTTTTCTTTCATGGCATTGTATAACTATTTAGTACACAAGTAAAATAAGAAGTTGATCTTTAGTGCTAAGACACATAGCTTTTAAGTTTTGTCAAATTCATTGTTCCTATCATTTTTAGAAACATTTACATTATCACAAATAAAGTTTCTTTTGAAGGTCTATTGAGCTTTAACATATGATCCTTTGGATATTTTAAATTAACCTTGTATGATTAGGAATGAACGAATTACCTCTACAAAGAATATGCTATGCAGGTCTAAGACCCATCTTTAAGAGATGAGCCAGTCAGGGTGTAGTGCAGCAACAAGAAAACAAATGCTTTCCTCGAGTTCCTAAAGCCTAGGGCACCCCCCCCCCCCCCCCCCAATCATGATTACCTTACAAATCTGATTAGACCAGAGAATGTACACTGGCACAGATAGGAACTGGAAACACAGGGAATCTGGGACAGATGATCCCTTCACGACTAGTAAGGAGAGTGGGGTAGAAAGAGGGAACTGATTATAAGGATCTACATGTAACCTTCCTTTCTGGGTGATGGACAACAGAAAAGTGGGTGAAGGGAGACGTCGGACAGTGACAAAGTAACAATAATTTATAAATTATCAAGGGTTCATGATGGAGGGGGCAATGGGAAAGAAGGGAACTGATGAGGAGCTGATATCAAGGGCATAAGTAGAAAGCAAATGTTTTGAGAATGAGAGCAACAGATGTGTAAATGTGCTTGACACAATGGATGTATGGATTGTGTTAACAGTTGTTTGTTTGTTTTTTGGCATTACTGCCCTCTGGTGTGGGAGTAGGAGGCTCAGCCTTTGCTCAGCCCGCTGCTGGAATTGAACCTCCATCCCGGTGGGCTGCAGTCCCGCGAACAACCACTACGCCACCGGGGCTCAGCTTTTTTTGGGATTGTGTTAACAGTTGCATGAGCTCCCCCCAAAGATATAAATATTGACACAACATATTGTGATTAGAGCTGTATGAGCCCCCAATAAAATGATTAAAAAATAAATGTTGACCTTTCTGCTACTAATATATGTTAGAGATTAGATATAACAGTTAAAGGGACTCCTGAGATTACAAAACTGACCTATATTTGGAACACCTGTTTTCTTTACTTATTTTTAAAAGGAAAACTATCAAGCACAATTAACTTTTAGCAATTTTAAACAAAACTGATATAAAATGTCAAGATGTAAGTAAGTGTTATCGCTACTAAAATGAATACTAGGTTTCCAAGGAAAGGATTATGCATTAGAAATAAGTATTTCTGTTGAAAACAACATTTTCAACATTACTTTCCCTATGGTAGTCTGATATCTTGGATTCACAATGAGAAACAGTAATCTCAGCTCCTTATATTCTTTTTAATTTTAAAGCCATTCATGATACCTTTTGTATATTTAGAATGAATACAGAGAAGCTCTATCAACCTCTATCTTTTATACTACAGACAGTCCCAGGAGACATACAGGTTTAAGAAAGTCTAAAAAGATAGAATATGTAGAACAGAATCCTCTACACCTTGCCATCAGGGTAGAGCCGAGACAAAATTTCTGCTGCCGTGTCAAAGGTCCTTATGATAACTCTGTAAGGTTCAAGAACCTTATATTAGGAGAAATTAGATTCAAGGGAGCTTTGGAAAAGACTGTTGCAAAGACTGCAACATTCCATTGAATGTAAAGAGATTTGTTCAAAATAGTTTTGAATTGGAAATGTACCCCCTTCCCCCCAAAAAGGAAGACAAAACCAAAAAAAGTTAAACTCAATGCCATTGAGTTGATTATAGCTGTCCTTTCACGTCCCTCTTCATTTGTGGAAACAAAAAGAAGTTGTATGGAGCGAGGGCAGGTGAGGATGGGGCAAGAGCAACTGGCACTGTGTGAGCAGGGGCTTTGTTGTGGTGGCAAAACCAGTCACCCATATGCCACAGATCAGGCCTTTTTTGCCACACACTGTTTGGCTATCTTTTGAGAACCTCTAAATAGAAAGCTTGGTTAACTGACCTGGTAGAACAAACTGTAAATACATGAGGAGTGAACATTTTCATGTGTTTGGGAAGTTGTCAGATGACCAAAAGGAGGTTTGTCATCAATTGATATTTCACTTTTGAAATAAGAAAACCACATGTACACTTGAGCTTTTCCCATAGCGCTGACCTTGCAAGCTGTGTTCAATATCACAATAATTTCTGCGGCCTTGTTCCCAAGCAGGAAACAAAATTTCATAGTCGCATGCTGTTCTCTTAAATCAGTCATCACAAAAACCAAGGCTCAGCAAAACTGCTTTCATGAAAAAATTCACTATGATAAGAGATGCCCAGGCGATGCCCCTGGGTGCACTACTCAGACTGAGTTGCTGGACACTCCTCAAGTGGGAAAAATGTGTACTATGAAAGCTCTCCTTCTGAAAATTCCCAAGAAAAGCTAGCAGTTGCTACCTCTGAGTTACCAGATTATGGGCTGTGTTACTTTTTGTATATGCTTTTCTACATTTTCCAAAAAGTTTGCAATGATCATGGGTTTCAATTAGATGTGGGGAACACACACAGACATACAGGAATGTCATGGATAGAAATAACAAATGGTCTTTTTTTGGAAATTGTAAAACCCCAGGAAAGGAAAGTTCTCCTTTCCTTCCTCTCACCTTTGGTATCACGTTTCAATTTGAAGAAATTAGAAAAAAATCAAGCTTACTTTAAAAACTAAAATTCTGAAGCTTAGTTTCAGATGAGTGGCATAGCAGGAGTGGGGGAAACAGTGAAGCAACACTTGTGAGAAAAAAAATCTTTCCTACATACACAGTTTAAGATGACAAATCAAATACCTTGATGCAGTCTATTAGCCAAACCAAGGCTGCCACAATGTGAGGCCATGTGTGGGGGGCTCCCACTGTATACATGGAGCTTTTGGACAAAGCAAAAGGATACCTGTAACAAATACGAAAAAAAAAAAAAACCAAAAAAAATCAAGGTTACTTAATTTGTTAATCTGGTAAAAATAATTAAGCAAAACAAGAAGTTACAATTCAAAATTTGGAATTTAGATTCACAATCTTGACTTATTTCAAAGCGATTTGTTGACATTTTCTTATTTTTTGTGAAGTTTCTTAATATGGCTCTTCTACCCATGTCTCTAACTCCTGCCAAATAATTGGGTGGGACTATATAAATTGGTGTGTAAAAAACCAAGAGATGGGCCTGCATTAATTTCTACTCTCAGAGCCATCTCAGAAGCAGAGGGGATGGTTGTCATCATCAGGGAAGAACTACCATCAGAGCTCAGCTGAGTCTCAGGTAGACTTCTTGGTCCACAAGCAGCAGAAGCCAAGCAGTTGAGGAAAGGAAGATGACTTGGGCGCTGGCTGATAAGAGATATTGCTGCAGACCAACAAAGCCATCATTAGTTTACTCACCCTGCCTTGTCAACCTAACACACCCCATAATTGTGAGTTTTGTCAATGAGTTTTCTGTGGTAGAACTATTGAACCAATAGAAAAGTTGTGTTGTGGGAGGAAATGTTGGTGTCAGAATAAAGCATGATGGAAGGTGGAAATGTTTGACTTCATCCCTATGGCAACTGGTCTTGGGTTTCTGTGAGTTCGATTTTCCTTCTCCCTTGTATCACCAAAAGAGGTCAGATATGATCACCCACCTCCATGCTGTTTATTATTCTTATGTTAGTCTGGGTAGACTAGAGAAACAAATTCACAAACACGCATAGGTATAAAAGTGAGAGGTTTACATACAAGAGGAATGGAACATTCAGAAAGCATCCCAAGCCAGTTTGGTTCAAGTCCAATATTAGCCCATATGTCCGATACCAATCCCTAAGTGCTCTTCAGACTCATGAAGCACATGCAACACCACCTGGACAATGACAGGCCAGTGGATGCAGAGTCTTGTGTATCCAGTGGTGGTAGAAGCATCTCAGCGCTGGCAGGGGTCTCCCTGCGGCTCCTCCAGGTATCAGGGCTCAAGGGTCTATCAGCATGATGCCAAGTGTCTCCTCAGCTGCAATGTCTCCCAGGGAGTAAATATTGTGTCTTGTCAGTAGAGCTTCTCCAAAGGACAGAGTCTATGGCTCTCACCTCCAAGGGGGAAATATTGT
>PVJH01021909.1:0-37686 GCA_004026705.1 Nesogale talazaci | reverse complement strand
AAACAGTGGCACTAAATGGAAAGCTCCATAAAAAGAGAACGATTGTAAACATTTTTCACATTTTTTTCTGTGTGTCCCTAATGTTACTAATGGTATTTTTCAGATCCCACATTTTAATTGCTTATTGCTATTGACCATTGACCTTGAATCCAGTGACCTTGCTAAATTCAACGAATAGTCATAATCATACTTCTGTAGACGCTTCTGAATTTTTTATGTACACAATTAAATCCTTTGCAAGTTGTTTCATATATTTAATCTTTTCAATCTTTTTGCTTTTCCTTTCTTTTTCTTTAGCTTTTTTTTCATTTCTCTCTCTTGACTTCTTCTTTTAGTTAGGACGTACAGTGTGATGTTTAGAAATGGTGGTGTGAAATCATTGTCTCCTGACTCAATCAAGAAAAAATGTTAATTTTACTATTAATTATGTTTGCTATTGATTCTCATTATTTTTTATAAATTCCATTTATTGACATAAGGAATTTTCTTTTTCTTTCTAATTACTTAATGTTTTATAATGCATAAGTGCTGAGCTACATCAAATGTCTTATTCCCCTTTTGAACTCATCATATGCTTTTTTTTTCCCCATTACTATGCTGATTTGATATATTGCATTGGCCAATTTTTTCATGTTAAACTAACATTGAGCCCTTGGTCTCCTCTATCAGTTCAACTTGGTCGTGTATAATATCTGTTGTGTATATTACCGGGTTCAATTTGCATTCAAATGTGTGTAGCAGGAGGCAAGAAGGGTGGTGAAGAACATGGAGAGTGCCACAGACCAACAAAGAACAAACAGACTGATCTTGGAATAGTCAAATGCTTCTTAGAAGCAAGGATGGGGGTTGAGCCCCGGGGGCATAGTGGTTGTGCGCGGGACTGCAGCCCACTGGGATGGAGGTTCAATTCCAGCTCCACCGGAGCAAAGGCTGGGCCTCTTACTCCCACCACCAGAGGGCAGTGATGCCCCCCCCAAAAAAAGAAGCAAGGATGGTGGTGCTGTCTCCTGTGTTTGGACGTGTTATCAGGACAGACGAGGCCTTGGAAAAGGATATCTGCTTGATCAAGTGCAAGGGCAGTGACAAAGAAGAAGATCTTTGGCAAGATGGCTGCAACCATGACCTTGACTGTGACCAGGCAATGAGGACGGCACAGAATCAGGCGATGTTTCATTTTTTGGTGTACAGGGTCGCTGTAAGTCGGAATCGGGTGGAAGGCACCTAACAGCCACAGCAACAATTCAAGATGCAGATTTACTTGCACTTCTCTTTCTTGTAAGGATACCTTAATAGATTCTGCTGTATTGCATAACATCTCTGAGCTTTTGTATACGTCTTTGTAAAAGGAAGGCAATAAACTATTATATAGGAGCCACTGTGAGGATTAAATGAGAGGATATATGTGAACTCAATTAGCACGTTTTCCTGCACATAGTAAGTGCCTAATAAATGTGAGGGGTCTTCAAAAAGGTAATGTGAAAGTGAAATAGAAAGAAAATGGAATTTTCCCGTGAACTTTTTGAAGCCCCTTTGTATTTTATTGAAAACTTAAATTGGCTTTAGGGTCTAATCGGTTAAAACTTCAGCATAAAATGTACACAAAACAACTCCAACAAAAAAATCAATGAGAGTAACAAAAGCTTCATTTCTAAAATCAATTGGTGAAATCTGAATCACAACAATCTAATTTGTAGGACCTCGGCTGCTGTTCAAGTCTTATTTAAGAATTAGAGCCCAGAGAAGGCAAACTCCAGATCAGAAGGAATAGGGTTGAGAGGCTAATTCTCACCAACTCCTCCCACCCGCACCTTACACATACCCTCTCCACTCCCCAGCAATGATTTCTACTTCCATGTTACTGGTCAAAGTAGCCTGCTAAGAACCACTGAGCTGGCCACCAGCAGGCTCTCCTTTCCCTGCACTGTGACCATATACAAATCATCTTTCTGGACTGCAAACTCCTCATTTGTCACTAGAGCAACACTAATCCCTATCCTGTCCATTTCATGGGCCTAGAAATAAGAATTAAACTAAAAAAGGTTATAAAAAATGACAAACAGTTGCATGCCAAGGCATAGGTTCCCAAATTTATATGGTCTACTGTCCTCTTAAAAAAAAAAATTCCTCATGATCTCCCTAGCAAAAACCTTTTGTACTTCAGCCCAGAATCCAGGATAAGGTGTAAGTATCTGCTTTTACAATGCCCTTAGATCATTCCACACACCAGCAGGGGGAGGGGGCGCCCACTTTGGGAAACTATGTGCCAAGGTAAGGCATTTTGTCATTAGTGTTACTAATTGCATGCTTCAGATTGATTCTATTAGAGAAGACTTCAATGACAAGTTCTGGTGGCATAGTGGGTTACTGGTGGAACTGCTAAATACAAGATCAACAGTTGGAGACTACCAGTCTCCTTGGCAAGAAAAGAAAAAGGAGGCTTTTCTCTCCAGGAAAGAGTTGTAGTCTTGGGCTGAGCCCCAGTGGCGTAAGTGGTTGAGTGCGGAACTGCAGCCTGTGGGCTTGGCGGTTCAAATCCAGTGGCGGCTCTCAGGAGTGGCACTGGGTAGTGCCCACGACCACCAGGGGCAGTGAGGCCCACGAAAACAAAGAGTTGTAGTCTTGAAAACCAGCAGGGCTGATGTACTATTGGGGGGGAGAGAGGGGTGGCGGATAGAGAAAGTGGCTGTTATATTCTAACCGATAGGTTGCCATAGGTCAGAATTGATTTAATAGCAATGAGTTGAGTACTTAAACAAGACCATGAGGTAGGCAAAGAGCTAAGACCTTGGTGGTTTAGGCAAATTGCCCAAGGTTCTATACCTAGTGAATTGCGAGGCCAGGATTTGAGGCCAGGGCTTATGCTCTTAACTATCCTGTGAAGTACTAAGGAAAATGCCCTCCCCTTTCAAAACAGGAATATCTCACATGTTAGGGTGAGACTGATAATGTTACAGTATTAAGATTCAACATCATATAACTGAAGAGCATCCATCACATAAGTGGAAAATTGCTTCCTCGTATGCCTATCCCTTTTCTCCTTTTGAAACTTTTCTCTTTTATTTAAAAAAAAAAAAAAGAAAAGAAAAATACACACTGTCACAGGAAATGTTTCATCCCATAAAGCTCCACTTAATCAAAAGTTTCCTTGGCCAATTGCCCCAACTGTGCAACTGGAAGACATTAAGACTTGAGGGAACTCGCAGCTCTCCTGTTAATCTAATATTAAATTGTTCTAACATTTCATTGATTCTAAGATTGCTCTCCAACCTACACTAGCTTCCGCCTCTGGATGTCCTTTATCAGGTCTCTCTTGTCTCGTTGTGAAGTCTGCAAATAGCCACGGGCCTCTTCAGATACATCATTCCTAATACCGTACTTGATATTGGCCCTTCATCCCAAGGTCTCACCTAAGAGGCAGATGCTGCACTACAAAGAGTTCCAGGCCTGGGGGCATGAGGCAGTCTCTTAAGCTTTCCGAAGCCTCGGTTCCCTGTGTTTGTTAAATATCCTTTCATCAAGTTGACACCACTTATTTCACAGGGTTAGTGGCAGATATTATAAGGCAATGCTGGGGGGAGTACTGTAGAAACTGCAAGACAAAGGTCAAAGTGTGAAAGGACCAGGGTCCTCGACCCTGTTGTGTGTTGTCGTGGAAAGAGCACTGTCCTGGGATTCAGGAGGCCTGCTTTCTTACACAGAAATCTAAGAAACCATAGCTTACGCTATGGTCCCCTCTTAAG
Organism: Nesogale talazaci; assembly: GCA_004026705.1. Taxonomy (NCBI): domain Eukaryota; kingdom Metazoa; phylum Chordata; class Mammalia; order Afrosoricida; family Tenrecidae; genus Nesogale; species Nesogale talazaci. Next base: position 33,946 of record PVJH01021909.1, on the reverse strand, counting down.
GAGCCCTGGTGATTCAGTAGTGCAGATTCAGTACTAGACCACTAAGGTGAGTCCACCACTTGTCTGTCAGTTAGCCGTCCAGTGGTGTGATTGTGCTGCTGAAAGGTATGTCGCTGGTACTTCAGTGCCAGCAGGGTCGCCCATCATGAACTGGTTTCAGGAGCGCTTTCAGACTAAGGACAGACAACAAAGAAGGACTTGACTCTCTACTTCAGAGGAAGAAGCCGCTAAAAACCTTACGCACAGCGTCCACGCATTTTCAGATGCTGAAAGCCTAAACAAAGGAAACATATCATAGTGGGAAATACTGGCAGCAGATGGGCTCCTCAAGTCTGAGGACACCTGGAATGTGATGGAAGAGAAGAGGATTTCCTGGAAAGGAACCAACCATGGTGACGTGACTGTGGTAAAGCTTGTGGGAGTGGAGTCTTTGAGGTTTTCATTTGTTGATGGGGCATGACTCAAGATAAAGAAAAACAGATACAAACATCTTCTATGAACAGAACTTGGAAGTACGAATCTAGGAAAATTGAAAGCGGTCAAAAATGAAATGGATTGCTTGAGGATTCATATCCTAGGCATTAGTGAGCTAAAACGGACTGGTATTGGCCACTTTGAATCAGAAAATCATATGATTTACTATGCCAGAAATAACACTATCAAGAGGAATTGGTATGGCAATTGCATTGTCAAAAGGGTCTTGCTAAATCCACCATGGAGTACAATGCTATCTGTGATCAGATGATATCTATCCACCTTTGAGGAAATCCAGTCAATATAAGTTTTACACTTATGCACCAACCAGAAAAGATAGTGAAGAAGAAATTGAAGAACTCCACCAATGATGTCAGTCAAAAATTGACCAAAGATGAAATCAAGATGCCCTGATAGCTATTGGTGACTGAAATACAAAAGCTGGGGGGGGGGGGGGGAAGGAAGAAATAGTAGTTGGAAAATATGGACTTGGTGATAGAAATGAAGTGAGAGAAGACATGATATAATGTGGCAAACCAGCAACTTGTTTGTATACCTTTTTTCAACAACACATGGACCTCAGCAAATGGAATACACAGAAATCAAACTGACTACATCAATGGGAAGACATGATGGAAGAGCTGAATATGAGCAGCTAAAATCTAACCAGGGGATGGCCATGGAATAGAGACCATCAATTGCTTATATGTAAATTCACTATGAAGCTGAAGAGCATTCAATCTACTCCACAGGAGCCACAATATGACCTTGAGTCTGTACCATTGAACAGATGCAATAAACACTAATGCCAGAAGACCTGATGAGCTGTAAGAAGACATCAAGACCATCATTCATGAAGAAAGAAAACTCATGAAGAATACAGAAAAGAAAGAAAAGATCAAAGTGGGTGTCAGAACAGACACTGAAATGTGCTCTTAGTTGCAGAGTCGCTAAAGCAAATGGGGAAAAAGGGGGTGAAGTCAGAAAGCTGAATAGAAAGTTCAAAGAGCAGCTTGAGAAGACAAAGTCAAGAATTAAAATTAAAAGGGCAAGGATGCAGAATTGCAATGCCAAAAGGGAAGAGCTTACTCAGCATATCTGAAATGAAAACCTCAATTAAAAATTAAAACCTCAACTAGCAATTTTTAAAAATTCTAGGCAAAATATTGAATGATGCAGAAAGTATGAAGAGAAGATGAAAAGAATGCCCTGAGTGACTGTACCAAAAAGAACTGCCATATTTTTCAGACTATAAGACACACCTGACCATAAGACACAGACAGTTTTTAGAGCAGGAAAACAAGAAAAAAATATTCTGAATCAAATAATACTAGCATACTAAAATGTTCTGGGGTATCATGCCTTTGGACAAGAAGGCACACCCTCATTTCCCCCCACTTTTGGTGGGAAAAAGCTGCATCTTATAGTTTAAATTCCACCATTTAGGGAGGTAACAGAGGAGCAAGAACCAGTGGTATGAAGGAAGAAATTCAAGCTGCATTGAATGCATTAGTGAAAAACAAAGGTCCAGGAATTGATGGAATATCAATTGGTATAGATCTGATACATGAAGAAGCACTGGAAGCATCCGCTCATCTATGCCAGGAAATTTGAGTGACAGGTACCTGGCCCACTGACTGGAAGAGATCCATAGTTGTGCCCATTCAAAAGAAAGATGACTCAACAGAATGCTCAAACTATAGAACCGTATCATTGATATGGCACACAAGTAAAATTTTACTAAAGATCATTCAACAATGATTACAGCAGTACATGGACAAGAAACTGCCAGAAATTCAGATAGGAATCAGAAGAGGATGGGGAACAAAGGATATCATTGTTAATGTCAGGTGGATCTTAGCCCAAAGCAGAAAATACCAGAGAGACATTCTCTTATGTTTTATGGACTACACAATGGTATTTGACTGTGTGCACCATAATAAACTGTGGATAACCTTGAGAAGCATGGGAATTCTGTAACGCTTCACAGTGCTTGTTCAGAACTTGTTTATGGATCATGAGGCACTTTTGTGACCAGAACAAGAGAATACTGCATCATTTAAAAATCAGGAGAGGTGTGCATCATCAGGGATGTATCTTCTCAACAAACTGGTTCAATCGATATGAGGGGCAAAATATCAGAGATGCTGGAATATATGGAGAAAAATGTGGCATCAGATCCATAGGAAGGTTTATTAACAACCTGTGGTATGCAGATGACATCATCGCACTTGATAACTTGAGGAATTGAAAAATTTGCTGATGAAGATCAAGGATTGTAGCCTTCAGTAGTCTTTAAAATTCAATAAAAGGAAGACCAATATCTTCACAGTCAGACCAATAGATAGTAGATAGCACCATGATAATGAAGAAAAGGTTGAAGTAGTCGATGATTTCGTCTTACTTGGGTCCACAATTAGTGCTTGTGGAAGCAGCTGTCATGAGATCAGAAGACGTACTATATTAGGTAAATCTGCTGTGTGAAATCTCTTTAGAATATTAAGAACAAGGATGCATCTCTGAGGACTACGGTAGCCTGACTCAAGTCATGGTGTTCTCCATTGCATCACATGCTTTTGAAAGTTGGACATTAAATAAAGAAGACCCTAGAAGAATACATGCATTTGGATTGTGGAGAAGAATATTGAAAGCACATTGGACTGCTAAGTGGACAAACAGATCTGGATTGAAAGAAGGAAGGCCCGCGTGCTCCTTAGAGGCAAGGATGGCAAGACTTCCTCTTACATTATTTGGACATATCGTCAGGAGAGGGCAGTCCATGGAGAAGGCTATCACTCTCGTAAAGTGGATGGGTAGTGAAAAGACCATCAATGGGATGGAGGCCGAGTCAACGGGCTTAGGCAGAGGAGTATTGGGGAGGAGGGTGCAGGACCACACAGCGTTTCGTTCAACTCGGAGGCTGCTATGAGTTGGAGGTGATATGGGTCAGCGTGGATGGCACCTAACAGCCACAACCACTACAGTGAGCAGAGGATCCCTGGTGAAGTCGTGATTATTCATTGGGGTGCGAACCATGAGGTCAGCAGTTCGAATCCTCCAGCCTCTCTGTGGGAGAAAGATGGGTCTTTCTACTTCTGTAAACCATTACAGTCTCAGGAACCCACAGGGGGGTCATCACGCATCAAACAGGCAATGGCAATGAGAAGGTGAGCAGGCGCCCTGGTGATGGGATGGTTACACAGTCAATCGACACAATGGCCGTGAGTTTTGTTTAAGTTTGAACAGCAAAGTCAATACTCCAAACCCACGGGTTTCCCCACCGGAGAAAGCTGAAGCTCTCTGCTCCCATAAGATTTTGCAACCTTGGAAACCCTCTATGGGGGCACAGACATTTGAACTTGCCTTCCCTCACTGACCCTATTTCATCTGCCTTTTCCATCTCTCCAAGGACCTTAGAGTCTGGTAAGAGGGATAGATTCCTAAATCAACAAATAAGTTCATTTAACCTAACGTGGCTGATTATATAGCTGACAATAGAGGGAACACGAGTGAGGAACTCCGAGCCCAGAATGTCACTGTGGTTGGGAAAGACACGACAGAGGAAGCGTAGCATGGGTTGCTCCTTGACGAATGAGTAAGCATTAACAGGATGAAGGCGGAAGAAGGGGTGACCCAGGATGGAGGAACCAACAAGTCTGGAGGCATGGAGACATGAGTGAGTCCTGTAGGAGATGCATTTATAAATGTCTGGAAAATTAGATGTAGAGCTGTGTCAGGATAAGCTAAATCAGGAGGGTGTTGTTTGTAGGGCTAAGTGGTTTAAACGTGGTAAAAGCCATGGGGAGGGTGCCAGTGAAGTCGAAGCGTGTTGGGATCTGATTGGTGCCTTACAAAGTTCTATCTGGCGGTTGTGAGAAGCAAAGACTGCAGATGTCTTGGCTGGAGGCAGGAAGACTGCTTAGGAATGGCAAGAAATGAGGATCATCTTGATGGAGGGACTGACCACGAAAACAAAAAGAAGGGTGGATTCAAGAAATACAGAAGAGAAGGAAGTCCTAAGATGTGTTGATTCATTGCACATGGTGGAAGATGGACATGTGACAGAAAGGAGCCTGGGTAGGTGTGTCAGTCTGGGTAGACTAGAGAAACAAATTCATAAACACATGTGTATATAAGAGGTTTTTAAAAATCATTTTATTGGGGACTCATACAACTCCTATCATGATCAATACATACATCAATTGCATGCAGAGTGCATTTGCACATTTGCTGCCATCATCATTCTCAAAACATCCTCCCTCTACTCTGGTCCCTGGTATCAGGTACCCATAGTTTCCCTCCCTCCCCACTCGCCTCCCCCTATGAACCACTAATAATTTATAAATTGTTATTTCTTTGTCATATCATACACTGTCCTATGCATCCCTTCACCCACTTCCCTGTTGTCTGTACCCCAAGGAGGAGGTCATATGTAGATCCCTGCAATTGGTTTCCACCTTCCCTCCAGTCTCCCAATATCACCACTGTCACCACTGGTGCTGAAGGGATCATCTGTCCTGAATTGCCCCTGTTTCCAGCTCCAGTGTACATCCCCTGGTCTAGCTTTAGAATTGAGATCATGATAGTGGATGGGAGGAAGCATTTAAGAGCGAGAGGAAAGTTGCATATTTCGTTGCTATTACACTGTACGTTGAATGACTAGTCTCCTCCTTACAACCCCTCTGTAAGGAGCTGTTGTATAAGAGAGTTCTATGTGAAGGATAATTATACTTTAAGAAAGCAACCCAACCCAGTCCAGTCCAAGCCCTTAAGTCCAAGATTAGCCCATATGCCCGATACCAATATATCGAGTTCTCTTCAGACTCACAAAACACATGCAATGATGCCAAGTGCAGGATGATCACAGACCAGTGGGTAGAAAGTCTTTGGGTCCAATGGTGTGGGCATCTCAGTGCTAACAGGAGCCTCCAAGTGACTTCTCCAGCTTCCAGGGCTGCATCGAGGTAGGTCCAAGCGGTTTCTCCTCAGGGAGGTCTTTCATGAAGTCCACAGAGAGAAAGAGTGTCTCCCATCTCCAAGGAGGAAATTCAGCAGTTCCCAGAATTCTCAGGAGAAGACCATGCCCACACAGAGTTCTCATTGGCTATCTCCAGATTGACAGGCCAGACTCTACCCTTACACTCTCAGTCCTCAAACTGATGTCAGATTAGGTGACTGCCAATAGTGGGATGACCCCCAGGTTTCTAGCTTAGATATCACAGCGCCATCACCAACGGGCCTGGAGGGAAAGACATGCCTGATATTTCACAGATGAAAGGAATGAAGCCGCGTGAGAGGAAAAAACACAGCAGACCAGATATACCATAGCACTCTGTTTTCATGCAATTCTAGAAAAGGCAAACTAATAGAGTGGCAAAAAAATAGACCAGGAATTACCCGGGCTTAAGATTCAGGTCATGAGACCAACTGCAAAAAGTACAAGGACAGCCTTTTAAAGATGAAATCCTGAAAGGCAAGGCAAAGATATGAAAATTACAGCATGAGACACTGTATTTTTTGTTTGTTTTTGTTTGTTTGTTTTTTGTTTGGGGGGCATCACTGCCTTCTGGTGGGAGTGGGAGACCCGGCCTTGCTCCTGGAGAACTGCTGCTGGATTTGAACTGCCAAGCCAGTGGGCTGCAGTCCCACACACAACCACCACGCCGCCACCGGGGCTCAGCCCTGAGATACTATATTTTTAAGGCCAATATAACAAGATGTCTGAGTTACTTATCTGTATACAATCAACAAAAATTCATGAAACACTTCAGTCACTGGATTTTCATACCCACACAAGGAGACCAAGCTTCCTGGTTATCTACAGACTAGTGAATCCCCAAGATAATGGACCTTAGTCCCCCTGTAAGCCTGGGACGGAACTCCCTCCAATTTTCAGCCTAACAACAGACAGGCCTATCAAGGGAGCAATAACATTGGGAGCTGGGCCCTCCATAGAATAACTGGCCATTTGAGATCTGAAGATCAGAGCAAGAAGAAGACCTTCGATAGTGACTGCAACAATGGGCTGCAATGTCACAGCTGTGAGGAAGAGGCAGGACCAGGCAGTGCTTCCCTCTGCTGCCCGTAGGGTTGCTATGAGTCTGAACTTGAACTTGATGAAATGTAACACTATCCTCCTTAAGCCCAGACATGTTAGGAAAGAAGGAAGAATGGAAATGGTAAACACGGGGAAGCATGACGATAACTGGTGCGACCACGTAGCAATCACCATTCATGGCAGGAGCCCTGGTGTTGTAGTCGGTGGCGTGTTAAGCTGCTAAAGGCAAGATGAGCAGTCGGAAACTATTAACTGATCTTTGGGAGAAAGACTCCTTCTGTAAAGAAAGAGTTAGTCTGAGAAACCCACGGGGGCAGTCTATCCTATAGAGTCACTGCGAGTCAGAAGAGACTCAGTGGCAGTGAAAGGGAGCAATGAATGACGTGCAACAAAATGGGCGTGAATTGTTTGAATGAAGAAGTGATTTTCTTTGGGAGACCCCCATCCAATTCAGAACAAAATGTTAAAAAGCAATTTTTTGTCAGGAGATGAATATCTGAATAGCATTACTTTTTCGAAGCAACACACCTCTGAGAGACCCCGGTGACACGGCAATCAGCAGAGGTCTGGACGTAAGGCAGGGATTTAGAATCACTAGGCCAGTAGATTGTAGAGGGTGGGAGAACAGAGGTCACAGACAGTGTCCTAGGAAAAGGTGACATTTCAAGAGACAGCATTGAGGAATAGGACTCCACAAAGACACACCTGAGAAGAAGAAACAGGAGAACTGGATGGCACACCAGGAGGCAACAATGAATAAAAGTTAAGGGGGAAGAGTTTCTAACGGGGGAGCGTGGTCAGCAAAGGCAATGTCCCAGAAAGTTGTAGACAGATGAGTGTCCTTCGGCTTTGTTTATCCAGAGGACTCTGATGGAGGGGAAGCCAGAGAGCCTACCTAGGTCACCCAGGTTCTAAATATTTTTATCAGCCAATACCTTAGTGAGGGAGTTAGCAGAGAAGTTCCAAGTCTACTGACTTTCAACAGATACTGACATTGCGTCTTGAAATTCATTTTATAAATAGCCCAGCCTTGGGTATACAAATACTTTGCTGGTTATGCTTTGGCTGGGTGAAAATTATAATAAAATATGCTTTACTTGAAAGCAGAGGCCTGAGTGATGGGTCCGAGTGTTGCTGTCTAACCCACCCCACTGCTTTTAAGTGGATCCTAACTTATAGTGACCCTCCAGGATAGAGCAGAGGAACCCTAGTGAATTGTCATTGTAATGCTTCCGGTTTCTAATCGCAAAGTCAGCAGTTCGAACCCACCAGTCATGCTGCAGGAGAAAGATGAAGGCTTTCTACACCTGTAAAGAGTTACAGCCTGGGAGATTCACAAGGGCAATTCTACCATGCCCTGGAAGAGGCCCTTCAGTCAGCATTGACTGGAAGGCAGTGAGTTTGTTGTTTTGTTTGTTTGATTTTTGAGAGCCATCCCAGCTGGTTTCAAAGGCTTGGGATCTTGAGGGAAGCAGACCGCCCCACCTTTGTCCTGGTGGGTTTGAATTCTTTCAGTTAGCAGCCAGCTTGTAACCGCTGCCCCACAGGGATGTTTGATTTGTTCCTGGAATTCTAAACATGTAGGGAACATCTCCAGGGAAATGGAGACCTGCCTTGCTCAAAGCTGTTGTGAAAGGGACGTCACACAGGGCAAAAGAATTCACATTTTTAAGGGCAAGAGTGACACCCAGTGGTCATGCAAATGACTTCCAGTTCTCCACCAAACCCACTGCCATCAGTCCATCCCCCAAGTCTCAAAGGCTATAAAACCTGATGGCAGCAGACAGCCGCTTTGTTCACCCACAGGATGGCTGGTGAGTTTGAACTCTGCTCTTACCTGACAGCATCACCGGGGCTCCTCAAGTTCCCAATCACTTCTCTTTGTATGTAGGGAACAGTAAAGGGACAGCCACCTGGCATCATCCAACAGTGCCGGAAGTTTCTCAGACTGGGGCCAAACGGACTTGTGGGAGTGGGAGGTGAAAGTTCACAATTCCTTCCTTTCCTCATGAGGAGACCTCTAAAGAGAGGGAGGCTGAGCGTTTCTTGAGCACTTAGACCTTTATGACGTCACTTGCTCCTCAGAGCAACCTTCTGAGGCAGGAGGAGTGAATTACTCCCGTTTATGAAAGGAAGACTGACACCCAGAGAGGTGCACGTTTAGGTAGGTAGATAGGTAGATAGATAGATGATAGATAGATAGATAGATAGATAGATAGATAGATAGATAGATAGATAGATAGATAGATGATAAATAGATCCATAAGCTCAGGTCCCGAAGTGCTCCTTCAAGTGCTCAATCCATCACCCCACTTCAACAGGATGCAGCCTGAGATTTGGGGTGGCTGGGTGGAGTTCCACAACTGGTGTCCCAGATCCCCAGATCATTCCATTAATAAATCTTTCTCAAGTCTCGACTGTGTGCCTGACTTTTGGGCTATGAAAACAAAGGTCTCTGACTCAAACTAAGTTTTCAGTGAAACCACAGGGTCAGACAAGTGCATTGCCATGGCATGGGCAGATGGGGGGGAGGGGGGGAGGGGAGGGCAGGAACTCCGGGTCCCAGGAAGGGCTGGGAATCCAGCAGCAACACCTCTGCCCAGTACTGAAGCGCGGACCTTGGCCATGGGCAGCTCTGTGTCCCTACTCTACTTTGCACTCTAAACACAAACCAGAGAAGAAAATTCCTCCTCAAGGGGACTAGGAAACAACCAAAATCCTAAAGTCCAGCTGAGGGAGTACAGTTGCCATGGGGGCCAAGTCAAGGAGGCAAAGAGCAGTTGTGGCTCTCTCTAACCTGTAATAGGTAGTTAGAGGTTCTGTAAAACTCAGTCCGTCACAAAGTGCTGAGCAGCAACTTCAATGGTGAACAGCAAAGAGGGGACACACTTGCTGGACACACGCTAAGGGGCTTAGAGAAAGGGCAAGGCTGAGCCAGGCAAGCGCACTATCTTTGCAGAGAGCAAGATGACAACTCAGCCAGCCAGCTAGCAAACAGCTCTGCCACTACTGATCAAAGGTAGCCAAAGACAAGTGAATGCTGAAGCACCATCCTCAAAACACACATGACAAGACAGGATTTGGGGTGGAGCAAGACTACGTGCTGTTCTCTCTAAAATGAGGAATAGGGAAAACAGAAAGCATGAAACACAGATAGACTCTATACAGAAGGTGGAGTAGTGGCTGTGAAATAGATTCCGGCAGATCTTATGGGGATGACAGAGGATTGGCCTATGAATGCCTAACAGTATAAAAGAGACATAATGAACACCTTAGGATCACAGGATCTAAACTTGAAAAGGGAATAGAAACTCAGATGATGCAGGACCTAAGAGCAGCCTGGAAGCCTCTGTCCAAAACCTCGAGGCTTAGTGAATGATCAAGACCAGACTCTGAGCTTCCTGGGGTGAAAGCTAGAAGTGAGAATTTTCCATGAAGCCAGAGCTACCCCCATGAAGAAAAGTGAGTCAGAAGGAAAATTAATGTGGTTCCTGACAAGGCTCATGATCTGTCTTGAAATTAAAAAGAAGAGTGAAAAGGGGGCTCCCTGGAAATTCATAATTCCCAGTCTTCCATCTCATAGACAAGGTTTGAAACTGTATGCAGGAATCCCAATGGGAAAATTAATTCCAAGTGCTTCTCAGTCAGACTCCCCCTGGGTACACAGCAGACGTAAATGCAGAATCGTTCAAGCCTCTCAGGATTCCCAGTCATCAAACTATGATCAAATTCAAAATTACCCAAGCCCAAGAAAACAAAGCACTTCAGGGATGCACTAGAGCGCAAACAAATGATTCAAACGTCAGATGATTTTGATATCAAAATGATCAGACAGAATTTTTTAAAATGTCATAGTATAAAAGGGTGTATGTCACAAGTATGTGCTCAAAAATATTTTGGCCACTTTATCCATAATGACTCAAACCTGAAACAACCTATATTTCTAACCATAGGAGAAGAGGTAAACAAGGTTCGCTGTCCTCGTTCAATAAAACACCACTTAACAATGGAAAAGGGATGAGTGTGTCTCAAAATTGTAGTTGGAGCAAAAGAAAGTAGTGTGAAATCTGTAAACCTTATAATTACATTTATAATGTTCCAAAGTATGCAAAACAAATCAGATGGGGGGAAAGACACAAGAGAACTTTCTGAAATCCTGTCAATATTCTATGTTTCCTGAGAAAGTGATGTATTTCATAAACATTGTGCTGTTGTCAAAATTCATCAAACTGTACCCTTAAGATTTGTGCATTTAAAGTTACAGTAATTCTATCTCGATTAAAATATACACCGATTTAAGGAAAGGGAACTGAAAATACATGACATGTTATACAAAATAAGTAGGAAAAAATGTGAAGATCCAGAAACCATTCCAGGACTTTATATATGCATATAGAGAGAGAAAAATTAGATAACTAAGTAGGTTCTATTCAACTTACAGTATCTATCAGACCAAGCCTTCTACTATGAACACCTCAAAAAGTAGAGCAACATATATTTTTTAATTTATTTCCTTTCCTTTTTTTTTTTTTTTTTTTTTTGTGGCATCACTTGCTCCTAGAGAACTGCAGCTAGATTTGAACCATCAGCCCTGTGGGCTGCAGTCCCACACACAACCACTATGCCACCAGGGCTCAGCCTTTTTTTTTTTTTTTTTTCAAATTTAAAACCTGTTCTCAAACATCAGAGAGCAACCAAGAGAGTGAAAACTTGAGCCTTGACCTCAAAGAGAAGCATGGCAACATAAAGCACAGCCCTCAGCTCTGCTTTTTCCTCTGGAGGTGCTTGCTGACACTGAGGGTCTGAGAGGCAGAGAAGAAAATGACAAAGTTTGGGATAGTTCAAAGGGTTGAGTTGGAAAGAAATTTGAGTTCAGGGGTTACCACAGAGACTGTAAAATATCCCAAGCTTTCAGGTGGTAGGCTAGCAGGGCTACCGTCTAGGAGTCAACGTGAACACCTCATAAAAACTAAAATGTCGTGTCAAATCAGCTGAATTTCAAAGTGGATTAAATCTCTGCCTGGCAGAACTATAACTGCCTGACTGAAACAGAAGTATATCGCCGATGGAGGGAATCATGCGGGGCTTCGAATTGTCGCTAGTCTTTAATGGACAAGCTCTAGAATTCAATCCAATACTAGGCATGGGCTCCCAAGGGAAGCCCCAGACAAAAGGAAATGCAGTTGCCGACGCCCCAGTGCCTACTTTGGCTCCTTGAGTTCCCTTGCCATGCTCTGGAGAGTCCTGGCTGCCTGCACGATACTCTATCGAGTATGAAAAAGTAGAAAGAAATGTATCACTCAAAAGGGAGAAAGGGGTTTTATGTGGATGAGGAATAATTCTTAGCTACTTCACCCAGGAGAGAAAAACACAGCAAGAATATCATATTCTTGCGTTTGTGACAATATTTTCAAAAAACCTCAGATGACAGAATCAGCTTTATGAAATAGGACAGTATGTTCGCTAGGGTTCGCTAGAAAACAAAAACAACACTTATGATGAGATAAATGGATATATGGGTGGGTGGATGAATGGATGGATAGATGATAGATAGATAAATTTATACTGTGAGAAAGAGTATGACAGCTAATTAATCCACACAGCAGTACAGAGGCTTCAGTTCAATTCACTCCCATGGAACAGTTAACATACTGGAAGTCCTTTAACGCAAGTGGGATGCCAGGTCCAAGGTCAAGGAAGCAGACAGTGGAGTCCTCCCTCCAGCAAGGAAAGTAGTGTCTGCCAACAGGTAGCGCACAGCAGGGTGGGTCAGCAATAGTCAGTGGTTTGGGAACTTAGCAATGCAGGTCCAGATGCGGTAACAGGTTCAATCAACGCAAGGTGACACCAGTCTCAAGCTCAAGTGATGCATGTACCAGCAGCATGGCAAAGCAGGTCTGAAAGGAAGCTCGAGCTCCAGCAACACGATCTATGGGTTGGTTTGGCCCACAAGTGGTGTAGCTCATCGGTTGGGGCAAAGAGCGAGCTAAAGCAGCAGCACCATACAGCGTGCTCCAGGCCTCAGAGACCAAGAGAAGCATGTATGTGTGGTGGAGGGGGGCGGGGGGAGGCCTTGCAGAGCCATTTATCTCTTTGCCCTCCAATCAAACTATAATTTGATTAATTCCACATGTTCCTATTGACCGTGTTGGCACAATAAAGTTAACTATCACAGACAGCATTACAGGAAAGATAGAAACCTCACTGCACAAGGACATTGACCATATTTTTCAGACCATAAGACGCACTTCTTTTCCCCAAAAAAAGTGGTGTGTCTTATAGTCCAAAGGTGTGGTACCCCAGAACATTTTTGTATATGGGTACTATTTGGTTCAGAATATTTTTTCTCTTTTTCCTGCCCTAAAAACTGGGTGTGTCTTATGGTCAGGTGTGTCTTATGGTCAGAAAAAATACAGTACTTAAACTTATGGGTGCTTTGCAGAGAAGATGATTGATTCCTACCCCCATCGTGTAAACATGAACCACCATTATTTCACACATTTGAATACCTTTCACATAGAATGGCATTGTTAGGTGCCATGAAGTCAGTTCCCAACCGTAGCAAACCCACGGGGAACAGAACCAAGCACGGTGAGGTCCCGCGGCTTCCTCACAATCGGTCCTATGCTTGAATCCATTGTCGCAGCCCGGGGATGGTTACATGATCTGGTGTCATTTGAGGATTCAGAGTGAAGGGGTGGAGTCTAGCCTGCTACTCAGGTAGGAGCTTGATGACCTCATTTGGGGGCAATAAGGAGACAAATAGCTCGTTAGAGATGGGCCACCAGCTCACTTCCTTTGAGACATCCCTATGGAGAAGACACATGGAGAGAAGCTGATGGAGCCAGACCTCTGGGGCCAGAGAAGCCACATGGAGACCCCTGCTAGTGCTGACATTCTTACAATGCCACTGGATCCACAAGCCTTCCCACCCACTGACCTGTGATCTTCCTGCATTTGGCATCATTGCATGTGCTTTGTGAGTCTGAAGAGGACTTTATAGATTGGAACTAGACATATGGGCTAACATTGGATTTAATGATTTAATCTGTACTGGGCTGGGATGTTCTCTCAATATTCAACTGCGCTTATATATAAAGCTCTTTCTTATACACATATGAGTGTCTATGGATGTTTCTCTAAAAACCCAAACTAACACAGCCACGATGTCTACCGATGTCCTGATGGGCCTTCCTCTTTTTCACTGCCTCTCCACTTTACCAAGCATGATATCCTTCTCCAGGGATACATCTCTACTGACAATATGTCCAAAGTATACAAGATGAAGTCTGAAGCACTCTGGGCTGTAACTCCTTCCCAAACAAATAGGTTTGTCCTTTTGGCAGCCCATGGTACTTTCAATATCCTTTATCAGCACCAAAATTCAAATGTAACCATTCTCCTTAAGTCTTCCTTATTCAGTATCCGACTTTCTAATGCAGATAAGGTCATTGAAAATACCATGGCTTGGATCAGGTGCTCCTCAGTCCTCAAAGTGCCACCCCTGCTTTTCAATACTGTACAGAGGCCGTCGGCTGTACATTTAACCAATGCAACTCGTCTTTTTATCTCTTCACTGCTGCTTCCAGGAACATCCATTGTGAATTCAAGCAAAACAAAAATTCTTGACAACTGGAATCTTTTCTCCATTTATCGTGATGTTAGCTCCTGGTTCAGCTGTGGGGACTTGGACCTTCCTTACATTGAGTTGTCATCTATACTGAAGGCTGAAATCCTTGATCTTTGTCAGCAAGGGCGTCAAGTCCTCCTCCCTTTCAGTAAGCAAGGTTGTAACTTCTTCAAATGGCAATTTGCTAGTAAGACTTCCTCCAGCCCTGATGCCACTCTTCTTCGTGTAATCCAGTTTCTCTGATGACCTGCTCAGCATGCAGATTGGATAAGAATGGTAAGTAGGATACAATCCTGATACACACCTGTCCTGATTTTAAAGCATTCACAATTTCCTTGATCTGTTCCCACAACTGCCTCTTGACCCATGTACAAGTTTCACAGGAGCACAAAAAAATGTAATGAAATTCCCATTCTTGTCAAGGCCAGCCATAGTTTTTCTTAGGATCCACATCATCAAATGCCTAGGTGTAATCAACAAAACAAGTAAACATCTTTTTGGTACTCTCTGCTTTGAGCCAAGGTCTATCTGACATCAGCAATCACATCCCTTGTTCCAGGTCCTGGTCTGAATCTAGCCTGAACCTCTGGCAGCTCCCTGTCAATGTACTGCTGCGACCACTGTCAAATGATATTCAGCAAAATTTTACTTGCAAGTGATATCACGATACTATTCTTTAGTTTTGTTGGATCATTTTTCTTTGGAAGGGATACAAATATTGATCTCTTCCAGTCATTTGGCCTAGGTAGATGTCTTGTAATTTTCCTTGCATAGATGAGTGAGTGAGTGATTCTAGTGCTTTATCAACTTGATAAAACATTTCAATTGATATTGCATCAATTCCTGGAGCTTTGTTTTTGGCTATTGGTTTCAGTGCAGCTTGAACTTCTTCCTTCAGTACCATTGGTTCCTGCCCATAAGCTACCTCCCAAAATGGTGGAATGTAGACTAGTCATTTGATACAATGACTCTGCATGTTCTTTCTACCTCATCATTCAATATTTGCCTATAGAACCTTTCAATATTCTAACTTGAAGCTTAAATTTTTCTTAACAGTTTTATTGGTATACAATTCACATGTCACACAATTCAATAGTTCAATCACATCACAAACCATTGGACAATCATCACCACAATCAGTTTCAGAGCATTCTTTTCATTCTTTTTTGTTCATTCGTTTGTTTGTTTTTTGGGGGGGCATCACTGCCCTCTGGTGGGAGTGGGAGGCCCAGCCTTGCTCCTGGAGAGTTGCTGCTGGATTTGAACCACCAAGCCAGTGGGCCGCAGTCCCACACTCAACCACTACACTACCAGGGCTCAGCCCTTCTTCTCATTCTTATACTCATTATAGCTCTGTATTTCCTCCAACCTCCCCTGCCATAGCCTCTCCCCTCCAAAAAATCATTAATCTAGTTACTGTCTCTATAGATTTACCTATCCTGGATTTTGTATACAGAATATATTATTTTTTTAAAAAAGCAACAGCAAGAACTCGATCAAAATGAAAGCAGAAAAGATTAAACCTAGAATAAAGTTAAATGCATCATAAGGAGATCTAATGATAGCATGCTCAATTTAATCTAACTTTTTCTACAACAATCCACTTCCTACAATGCATTCTGCATGATAGTCAAGCTATTCATGCCTCTGGTCCATGGTCAAGGGGATTCAGCAGGGGTTTAATCTGTGTGTATTTCCCCTCCACTTTTTTTTGGGGGGGGGAGGGGGGCATCACTGCCCTCAGGTGGTGGGTGTAGGAGGCCCAGCCTTTGCTCCTGGAGCTGGAATCGAACCTCCATCCCAGTGGGCCACAGTCCCACGCACAACCACTACGCCACCTGGGCTCAGCCTCCCCTCCACTTTTTAAAAGAAATTGAAACAGCTTTAAAATGAGTCAAAAGGGAGATATAATGATAAGATATGGCATTTTAACCGAACGACTTCTGCCATAATAGACTGTCCAATGCTCTCTGTTGATAACAGTGTTACTCACAACCCTCCACTACCAGCAGAGGTTGGGGGGGTCACTGGAGGTTTATTCCAGGTGGAGACCCTGAAAATTGATTTGAGGCTTCACCGGTCATCCATAGCCTTCTGCAAACTAGTTGCTGACAAATTAAGAGGCTTGTTTTTTTTTTTCAATACAATATATCTTCCTATCTTAGAATAAGATAAGGATTAAAGATCAACAATAGTAATTAAGCATGTTTTATTAGGGATATAGAAATAAATCAATGGGCTATGGTAGTTATATAACAGTCTGTTAATTTAAAAGGATAAAGAATGAAGGGGTGGAATCTAGTCTGTCAATCAGGTGAGAGCCAATGAAGCCTCTGTGTGGGAATGACCTTCTCCTGTGGATTCTGGGAAATCCAGTATTCCTCCTTGGAGGTGGGATACACTCTCTCTTGGCTCACTCCCTGGGAGACATAGCAGTTTACAAGCCACATGGTCACAGACTAATGGCAGCCAGAGCCCTGGAGCTGGAGCAGCCACATGGAGACCCCTGCCAGCGCTAAGATGCTTACACCACCACTGGATCCACAAAATGTTCCACCCACTGGATTGTGATGGTCCTGCACTCAGATCACTGCATTATTTCATTAGTCTAAAGAGGACTTTATAGATTGATATTAGACATATGGGCTAATATGGAACTTATGGGCTTGATCTGGACAGGGCTGGAATGTTTTCTAAAGGTATAATTATTGTTGATATAAATCTCTTTCCTAAACACATATAAGTTTCTATGAATTTGTTTCTCTAGTCTACTCAGACTAACACATTAGTTTCTTGTGGGGGGGGAGGGCATTGTATACATAGAATCTTGTGCTTCCCTAAATGTTTACCATAACATCTTTAAAAGGAGCTGATACTTTCAGTAAGTACTTGCTTGGAAAATACTTTCTAGTGTTGCTGTCTAAAACTACTATTAACTTAGTGAAAGATTTGTATTTTTGCCATTTCTCAATGTGTGTGTTTTGTATACAGTTCTCAATTTTTCTGAATTGCCCTCATTTTCTCATGTGTGGTTTTTCTCTTAAGTTTTCCTATTGGAGTGTTATATAAACCTTGTTTTTATTTAATATTAACTGCTCTAAAGCCATGTATGTTTACATTCTGAAGATTTTATTGTCAGGCTTCCTTTGCTTTTTGATTGATCCAGTTATTAAGCTAAGTCTTCTATATTTTGTGCTGCAGTGATTGATACTATTTACAACATTTCTACTTTACCGAATGATTCCATGATTAAAAAAATCCAAGCCCCACCACTGTCGCGTCAATCCCAACTCACAGCAACACTTTAAGGCAGTAGATTTGTTGCAGAGGGTTTTGAGGCTGTCAATGTTTACAGAGGCCGGTAGTCTCCTCTTTCTCCCCCAGACAAGCTAGTGGGTTCAAACTCCTAACCTTGCTGTTAGCCACCCAACATCCATTACATCCCCAGCTCCCTAGGCTTTGTCAGTGGGAGGTGCTAGAGGAAAATGAAAAGATGGAGAAGGTACGGACAACAGGGAAGTGGGTGAAGGGAGACACTGGACAGTGTAAGATATGACAAAATAATAATAATCTATCATAAATTACCAAGGGAAAAGGGGAGTGGGAAGGGAGGTGAAAAACGAGGAACTGATACCAAGGGTTTAAGTAGAAAGCGAATATTTTGAGACTGATGGAGGCAACAAATGTACAAATGTGCTTGACATACAATGGATGGATGGATGGATTGTGATAAGTGTTGTGTGAGACCCCAATAAGATGATTTTTAAAAAATAAAGAAAAGAAAGGATGAAAGAGGATGAGGGACTTTCCTCTTGACTTCCTGTCTGTTTCCTGTTCCTGCAGCATCATCTTCACAATACTGTACCTTTCCACCCAGTATCGGCCACCACGCTTTCCCACTGTGGCTGCTGAACTCGACGTGAAATTGTAACAGCTCTAGCAGAAGACTCCTCACTGTCCATCCTCAGAGACACCAGAACTAGCCAGCCAGGTCCCCCTTCCTCCAAAGTCTGGGTCTCAGATCCAAGAGACCTTTCTTCTGAGCACAGATGCATATAAGCACCGGATGAGCAGTGCCCCTTTCTCAAAAGTCTAACTTTGGGCTGAGTCCCGGGGGCGTAGTGGTTGAGTGCAAGACTGTGGCCCATTGGCTTGGCGGTTCAAATCCAGCAGCAGCTCTCTGGGAGCAATGCTGGGTAGCTCCCACGACCACCAGAGGGCCATGATGCCCCCCCCCAAAAAAAACAAAAACAAAAGTCTAACTTTCACCTTCACAACCACCACCCCCCTCCAAGTTTATCCAAAAACACAGGCAAAAAAAAACCAAAACTTACAACCCTCATGTTGATGCTGACTCATGACACCCCGATAGAGGATGGAAATTCCCCTGTCAATTCCCAAGACCGTCACTGTTTATGGAAGTCACTGAGCAGCTGGGGGGTTCACATTAGGGACCTAGAGACCCAAGATAGCAACCCAATGCAACCACTACAGCACGAGGTCTCCTCCAAGCTTCTAAGTTTTAGCAATTCCAACCTCCGATCTTGCACTTCCCTAACTCGCCATCTCTCTAATACATGCAAGTTATTTTTCTGTTTTTGGTAGTCTGATTTAAAAATGTGTGCCTAGTTAACAAATCCTCACATTAGATCATCTCAGCTAAAATAACTTGGTTTTTTTTATTTTGGGGTTTTTTTTTTTACTGTCTCAAGATTAGATCCTGATAGAAAAAATAGTTACCGGGAAAAGAGGCCCAAAAAGAAGGGATCTGGCGGTAAGTTTCATGTGTTCTTGGGCTCAAGCACATTGTTGAACCCCTTGCCAATGGAACTTAGCAATTCGTGCCTTCTAGTGGGATCATAATTAATCAAAATTATCACTGCAATTGGCTACATGAAAGTGTATCTTTAAAGCAATATGTGTTATATCTGTCAGTTCATGGAGACCTGCTTTTCCTTTAAAATTTTAAAATATACTAACTTTGGGTCCACTGTATTAAAAGACATACTACCTACCACCACCCTCTCATGAGGTGGATTTCTTTATTAATCTAAACAAAATACAACTGAAGTAAAAGAAACACTGTTAGAAATGCAGATAATCACTCACTATCCAGAGAGGAAAAGTTTAATTCTCAAGAAGACAGAACAATGCTAAACTCATCTACGACAAACAATCTATCTTTAAAATGTAACAAGCAAAAATTCATTGAGTTTTTTTTAATAAAACAAAATTTATTATATAAATTGATGCAGAAGGAACACTGAGAAATCCAATTTTGTGTGGAAAAGGAGGACAAGTCAAAAATTATTGCTACAACCTGAAAGTTAATTGGACAGTCCCTCTCAGAAGAGCTACATGAAAAGGATGATAAATCCAGGGTGCGGGACAGCACTGATGAAACACAAAATATCCTCTAGTTCTTTAATATCCCTCCCCTTACTATTATGGTTCTTATTTGTTTTACCTCATTAATCATGGTAGACCTACGCATGTTCATTTGTATAATTAAGATCGTTCGATACACGAAAACTAAGATAGATAACCCTTCAGAAACAGTAACAGGAAAATGCAAAGTGAGGTGGGGGGGGAAACAGCTGATAGCACTGATGACTGTAAAACCCCACTCAAGGGGAGTGAACAACAGAATTGTACGTAAATGGATATAATGGATGGTGCAAGACGTGACTAAATAAATTAGTTCTTTGAGGGGACTGTGGGAGTAGAAGGGGATGAAGGGGAGTTGACAGCAAGAAATTCAAGAAGATAGAAAATGCTTTGTAACTGACCATGGTAGCAATTGTACGATGTGGCTTGATGTGATTGAACCATGGAAATATTATGATTACCTGTAAAAGCTCCCAGGAAAATGATTTAAAAGATAAAAAGCATTGCTACAAAACCATTGAAACCTTTGTTAAACAAAAATATGAAGCTATTGCTTTTTGGCATATCCTGCAAGTTTGTACACTTCTAAGGGCAGTGTGTCCATCTCTCCCACACTTGCTCAAGCAATGTTGTGCTTGTCGATCTCCACCACATCAAGTGAGAGTGTGGCATCCTTGAAGGACTCAGACTATTTCCCTTTGGTTCCTTTTCAATGTTCTTTGGGGTTGAGGGGCACAAAGGAACAGCTCTGGGCTGTGGGGTGGAAGGGACACAACATCCAAAGGAAAGTCTCAGAGGAGAGCCCGTGCACAGCCCTCAGGAATGAACAAGTGCATCCTCATGATGGGGGAGAAGGGAATCTTGGCACAACTTTCCTAGCCTTTATTACATCGCCAATATGATTTTCCATTTCCTTAAAATTCTATCATGATAGTGCTGTGTCTTTTGAGAAAACCCGTCAAGATGATCGCTTTGGAACTTCCTGCTGAGCTGGCCTCTATGCCTTAACTCCGACTAGCCAGCAGAATTGTTCCAAAGCCACTGTTTGGATTGGACCTATGTCTGAAGCCGCCTTGATGAGACTAAAACAAGTCTATTATTAACAGGACTTGTCTGCAGCCATCTGCTAATTGAAAAGATATGTGTAAACATATTTTGTTGGGAATAAACCCATACATGTATGAATGAAACTGCGTGGCAATATTTTTTTTACTTACCTTTATATTGCTGTCAAAAAAAACTCACTGCTGACTACTCAAAGTGACCTTATGGGGCAGGGTAGAATTATCCCTGTGAGTTTATGAGACTACCACTCTTTACAGGGGTAGGAAGCCCTGTCTCTTTCTAGAGTGACTGGTTTCCAACTGTTCACCCTGAAATTCAGAGCCCAAGGCATAACCACTCCACTTGCAGAGCTCCTTTTCATATTTCTCAGTTATTGGGGGGGAAATCAGCTTAATCTAATAGCTATTTAGCTGTGGGGAGAATGTCAGTTCAGAGGTAGAATTCTCATCTTCCAAGCAGAAGACCCAGGCTCACTCTGTTCCTGATACCTCATGCACAGCGACAACCTGTCTGTCAGTGGAAACTCGACCATTACTCTGCGGCTGTTAATGCTTTCTATGGAACTTTCACATCAAAACAGACTACAAAGAAAGGCACAGTGGGCCACTTCCTTATAATCAGCCCAGGAAAACCCTTCTAAACATACGACGCTACAATCTACAACCAATCACAGCCATGTAAGTACTGGGCAGCAGTCTCATAGGTTGGGGGCTGACACCACAGCAGGTAATAACAACCACCACCACCCACAGGTGTCGAATCTTTGCCCCCAAAATTATAGAACTTGTATGCTTTCAAGCTTCGTGCTGAAAGATCAAAAAAATTGACCCCACACTAGCATCAAGAAAGACTATGCCCACTTCAAAAAGCATACATAAAATAATTCACATTTTTTCTAATAATTAATTTGGAAATACAGATGCCAAAAAAAAGCTTTTAAAAGCCCCATTATCTAACAGAAGAGCTGGTACCCTCCACAGAACATGATTTCAGAGGCAAAAATTACAAGATGCCTGAGCGTTGCCGCGTGAGAAGAAAGGCAACACATGAGAGAAGCCTGCACTCATCTCAGGGAGAAACACTGGATCCAAGTTGAAGCGCTAGTATTTTAATAAGCATACCAGGTTTAATTGTATGGTAAGTGAAATACTAGTCGTGAGAAACTAAAATGAGAAACTATGAAAAAAAAATCCAAGTCAAAATGTTAGATTTTATTATTGTAGGAGTGGAAGTAAAAAATTGCAATAAGTGAAATAAACAAAAGAAGGCAATAAAATGGAGATGATGATCATTAGAATGAAAAACTGACCTAAAAGCTAGCAGTAAAAGATTTACATTAAAAAGGTTTTTTGTTTTTATGTTTTGCTTCAGGTCAATGAAAGTGAGACTTGATTGAGAGTCCAGGGCCAGTGGACTCACAACCCCACCAGCAGGAGACAGGACAGTGACTCAAAGTCCATCTATCATGACCCCAGTACTGCCTTTCACCGTGGGCTGGACCAGAGTATGTATATGAGCTGTAAAAGCCCCCAATAAAATGATCTTTAAATTTAAAAAAAAGATTGAAAATGAAACTAAAAGTTGGACAATGGTAAAAGCACCAAGATCTGTAAAACAGGAGCTTCTTTATTTTATTATTATTATTTTTTAATTTATTATTTTTTTTTAGGCATCACTGCCATCTGGTAGGAGTGGGAGGCCCAGCCTTGCTGCCGCTGGATTTGAACCGCCAAGCCAGTAGGCCGCAGTCCCGCACTCAACCACTACGCTACCGGGGCTCAGCCCAAAATAGGAGCTTCTTAAATAGGGAAGGGTGGGTGGGAAGATGAGGGAATATTTGAAAAAGTAAAAGAGAAAATTTTCCAATAACAGAAAAAAATGAATCATAATTCAAGAAATACCAAACATTATAGTAGAATGGATGACTATGAAAATAGGAAAAAATACACTCACCTTTCTCATTTGACTATGGAAAAGGGCTTCAAAAAGTTTGAGGGAAAATTCCATGATCATTACATTCTATTTTTCCATGAACTTTTTGAAGTCCTCTCCGATACAAATCTTGGAAGACAATAAATCAATCACATATAAATAAGCAAAGGTATTGAAAACTTGACCATATAATCAGCAAGTTTGATCCAAGGCCAGAAAGAACATTTAAAGACTGGAACCCTCGTACATTGCTGGTTGCTGGGATTGTAACATGGTGTGATCACTGTGGGAAACAGTGGGTTGCTTCCTTTAAAAGTTGGAAATGGAAAGACCCTGTAATATGTTGCTGTTGTTGTTGTTGTTGTTGTTCCATCAAGCTTTTCTGATGCATCGTGACCAAGCACAACAGAACAGAGCTCTGTGCCACCCTCACAACTGATCCCATTGTTGCAACCACCGCAATCAATCCATCTCGTGTAGGGCCTTCTTCTCTTTCCCTGTCCCTCCACCTTACCTAGCACACTGTCTTTCTCACTGTGAGATAACAATACTTAAGTAGGCACATACCCAAGAGAACTATCTATTAGTGGGACTGTGGTATACATAACAGGGGTTTGGGTTTCGTGATATTGCTTGATAATGTCTACATACTGTGGGGTCATCTTTCTTTGGGATGGTCACAATTATGGACTCCATCCAGTTGGCTAGCAAGTTAAGTGTTTTCCAAATTTCTTGCCATAGGCGAATTAGGACCTCATGCATTGCACCCATTTGTTGAAATGTTTCCACTGATATGTCACCAATTCCTGAAGCCTTGGTTTGCACCCTTCAGTGTAGCTTGGACATTTTTCTTTAACTCAGCCAGTTCTTGGTTTTACGTTATCTCTAAAGATGGTTGAGTGCTAGTCAATTCTTTGTGGTACAGTGACTCTGTTTATTACTTCCATTCACTTTTTTAATGCTATTTTATTAGGTGGTGTATTGCCTACATTTTTCAAACTGTGAAATCTTTCTCTCCTCCTTTTCTGAGATGTTCCTCCCCACTAACATAGCTTCACTGCTCCCGAAGGTTCCTATCTATTCTTCTGAGTTGTTGTCACTTTGGTCCCTGAAAAGAACATAATGTTCAAAGCCAACAGTCTTTACTAACCCCACTGCCACGGAGTCATTTTCCACTCTGAGGAGCCACAAAGTGCAGAGTGCAACTGTAACTTTGGGTTTCCACGATGATAAACCTTTAAAACTGTCAACAGCCTCATCTTTCTCCTTTGAAGCAGCTGGTGGGTTTGAACTGCCGGTGAGTTCAAACGGCTGGCCTCATCACATCATCAAGGATTTCATTTTGCTTGGTTTTATCACCAACACTCATGGAGATAGCAGTGGTGTAATCAAGACGCACTGCATTGTCTAAACCTGCTGCTCAAGACCTCTTTAAGGTGTTAAAAAGCTAAGATGTCCATTTGAAGACTAAGATAGGCCTGACCCAAGCCTTGATACTTCAGGTGCCTTGAATCCATGCGGAATCCAGACAGTGACTCAAGGAGACTAGGGAAGAATTCATGCCTGTCGGTCATGTGCTGGCAAAGAAGGTTGAAAGGACCATGAACTGCCCAAAGAACAAACCACTCCATCCAAGAGGAAGCACAGCTAGAATGACCCTTTGGAGTAAGGACGTCAAGATTGCACCTCACATGTTTTGGCTATGTGACCCCAAGGGACCAGTCCCTGGAGAAGGGCATCATTCTTGATAAAACAGAGGGCCACTGAAAGAGAGGAAGGCCTTCTTAAAAGAGGAAGTGGCTAAAACAATGGCTCAAACCTAACAACTTTGCGGATGGCCCAGGATCTGCAATGATTCATTCTGTTGGGCATAGGGTGCCTGTGAGTCGCAACTAGTTCAACAGCACCTAAAAACAACACAGACGTGAAGCGGGGAGCTAGAAGGCAGGTGTGTATTTAATTGTGTTCCCCAGAAAGTGTCCCCTCATTGTATCCACCCAAAATCACATGTGTTATATAAATCATGACCTCTATGCCTGTGGCTATAATCCTATCTGGGAATGGTTGATCTCTGTCACATGAATAAGGTAGGACTCGTGTAGGGTGTCTCCTGTGTCACTCTCATTAGAGATATGAAAGTGAGACTAAATAAGTGAGACTAAATGTGCAGAAGAGACATGAGGGAAGATAGATGCCAAAGCCACGTGAAGGTAGTCCCAAAACAGAAAGCTATCATCAATCAATTTGACCCTTCTAGCCATAATTCCTTATGTATTATACTTCTGGGTTTCATATACCTGTGGCTACTGTCAATTAGGCATTTGTGACAGCTTCCTTTGCCCTCCCATGTCTCTTTTATGTCTGAATATCAGCAAGGCTTTCGATCCCTTATGACCTCAAGTTAATGCTTTCCCTTATTTGGACTATGTGTCTCTATCATTGCCTTGCCTATGTCCTATGTAAGAAGCAGTGAATGTTCTTCTTTAATTATATGTGAATTTTAGGGTCTCTTTTGTACCCCCAAACAATTGTAATATAGGACCGAGACAAATCATGGGATGAGAGAGACATTCATCATGATGCCATCATGATGTCCAAAGAATTCACAACCAAGTGGCTAATGACAGCGCATGGCCAACAAAGGGAGTTACCACGCAGTCGTGCCGGTGGCAGACATTATTGCAGGTGCACAAGTGGGAAAAGTACCAGAATAGATTAGGGATATTCTATTCACGATGGTAGAGGAGAAAACTTATAGAGGTGGTTCTGGGATCTTCTGGCCACCTATGTTGGGGTGGGGAGGCCTCGTGTATGACCATGCAGACCTGGTACCACAATTCCCATTAAAGACACACTCAGGCAAGTTCACTGCTATCAGTGCTATGTAGCCAGTCCTGACTCGCAGACCTCCGATCAGGCAGAACAGAACCGGCGCCTTTGGGCCTCCATGGCAGTAAGTGTCCATGAGAGCAGAAAGCCTCCTCTTTCTCCCACAGAGCCGACGCCGGGCTCCAACAGCTGACCTCGTGGTTAGCAGTGTGGGATGTAACACACTCCCCCACAAGGACTCTTCCCTGGGCCAGCTGGGGAAGGCCTAATCTGATTTGAAATACTCTCTTGTCTGAGCGCCAAGCTCTTCTACACTGCCAGTTAGGGGTTGTATTAGTCTGGGTGGACCAGAGAGACAAGTTCATAGACCCTCATGTGTATAATAAAGAGCTATATTTATAGCACATTGAATATTGTATATTGAATATTGAGAAGAGAGCCAGTCCAGTCCAGATCACGTCC
The DNA here is from genome assembly GCA_004026705.1 of Nesogale talazaci. Lineage (NCBI taxonomy): Eukaryota > Metazoa > Chordata > Mammalia > Afrosoricida > Tenrecidae > Nesogale > Nesogale talazaci. The sequence goes on along the minus strand of PVJH01021909.1, from coordinate 8,108 downwards.
GTGGGTCCCATATTAGACCATACGTTCAATACCAATCTATACTGTCCTCTTCAGACTCACAAAACACATGCGATGATGCCAAATGTAGGAAGATCACAGGCCAAGGGGTAGAAAGTCTTGTGGATCCAGTGGTGGTGGAAGCACCTCAGCGCTGACAGGGGTCTCCAGGTGGCTCCTTCAGTTCCAAGGCTCTAGCATAGCTCCATGTGTCTTGTCAGGAACTGTGTCTTACAGGGAGTGTGCGTGTGTCCTGCCTCCCGAGAGCTGTTCCTCTCCTGAGTGCCTCCAAAGGAGGTCATTAAGCTGCAACTTGATTGATAGACTGAACTCTACTCTTCACTCTTAAGTCTCAAGTTGACACCAGAGGATGTAACTACCACAAGGATCAAAACAAAAACTTCAATAGAAGCTGAATTTATATCAAGCTCAACATGGAATTGGGGGTCCCACTCTAGAGAGTCCCCTCATGGCCACCCAGTCAATTCTAATGCACAAGGTAGGCCCAGATGGTCCCACCCCGTTATCTATAGGAAAGCCCCATCTTTCTCCCATGGACCCTCCAGTGGTTTCACACTGCCAATCTTTCAGGGAGCTGCCCAACACTGAACCCCTCAACCACCAGGGTTCCTCGCTGTGAGCCGAGACTTGTGCAAACTATGAGCCTCGACAGTAAGCTCAAACTCACTCTCCTCCCAAGAGTGGAGCCCGTCTCTCCCTCCTGCAGTGCAAGGCAGCTCTCAGCTCCTTGCTCTCAGAGGCGCCTCTCCTCTCAGCAGCTCCCTTCAGACCACGTCGCCTGGCTACCAGAGAGTAGCTTTACAGCTATGGGGTGAGGTGTGGGCTTTTCATGTTTGGTTTTATGGGTAAGGAAAAAAAATCAAAAGCTTGGAAGTAAATGTCTGGGAGACCCTTAAAATGAAGGGAAGGTGTCTGCTACTCACTTGTTGCTGTGTTCTTTCACAACTGTCTGCCAGTATTTCCTAGGAGGATTAAGCTCCAGTTCTGTGGATGGGTAACCTGTTTGAGAATTTGTCCCGCGTGGTCTTCCTTCCCAATCCCTATTTCAGTTTCTGACTCCTCTTGAAATGTTTGTAGCTTCCATCTCTCAAATTAAAATATTGTCCCAGAGCCTCCTGAGGGGGAACACAGACTGAGACAACAGGTACGACAAGAGGTATGGGTATACAGATGCTCAGAAACAGTGCAGCCCACCTCCAATGCGCTAGAGAGAAAGAAATTGAGGCACGGAGCCCCGAGTGAGTGGCTGAATTACCCACAGCAGCGACATTTGACAGCACTGCTGGTTAGCAAGGGGCTAAGGAAGACTTCTGAAGAGCGGGCGTGGAAACTCAACTCTCAGAACCTGCTTTCAGTCAGCTTCACTCTGATGGTGCTTGTGTTTCCGTGTAGAAAAGCATTCCGCTAATTTGGTAATTGTAGGCTCAGTAAATATAATTGGCAAAGTAATTTCTTTTCCTCGTGATGAGATAAATCCATTTCTGTCCTCCACTGCTAGCTTAGCAGTGCTCAGAGGAGGAAAGGGAATGGTTTCTTTGCAGAATCCCCAGGCATTCCAGAAGGGCGATTCCCAGGTAGTTGAAGGGAGTTCCATCCGTAAAGAAACAGAAGGAAATTACTCGTCCCCACCTTCCTCTCACAGACCGTACTGCTCATGCCCCAGGCTGTGAGATGATGAGTCTGGTGTCCTTTGGTGGGGTTAAAACAAGCCGCAGGAGGAGCCCTCGGGAGTCATCTGCCTGGAATAAGTATCTCTCTCTACAAAGAACATGTTCAGCAGACCCCAACACTGTTCAAGTCTGCTGTATTATAGTAGTTAGATTTTTATGTCACCTTGCCCTTGTGCAGGGTTGGAGCCAAACTGAAAATGGGGTCAAATAGGCCGTCACCTGATGATGCCTCCTGGGAGGTATGGCCTTTTTCTAAGGTGTGACACTGGTGACCCTTCCTCTCTCTCTTGCCCTTCACCTCCAGCTTTTCTGAGACTCTGTGTCTCTCTCCAGGGGTGGGCCCACTTGGGTGACTCACCCTGGAAGCCAAGCTCTCAGTGGTCAGCACCCTGCTGTGTTCCCACTGACCTCACACTCACTGGACTCTGCACCCACCCTCAGGTGACCATCCTGATTTCTGCTTCCCCTTTCTGTGGCATCAGCCTGTGGCAATGTGACTCTGAAGAGGACTCCAGTGAACATTACACCCATGGAATTAGACTGAGCAGGGTGCATGGCTTCTTGCTGTAAAGTTCTTTCTCACGCATAGAGCAGTGTCGCTGGTTTGTCTCTCTGGGTCACTGACCTGTGGCACTAGACAGCGTCCCTTCATTCAAATGCCAGTGCGCCGAACACCTGCAGGCAAGCCACCGATCTGGAAAATCAACTTCTGGAGATGAGAATGATAAGAGGAAGCCCCAGGAGAACAGCTAGTGTGCTCATCTTGTTCCTGAGCTGAAATCTCCTACTCTGGTGTCCTGGTGAGTTACACACTGAATGGAGGCCCAAGGTCGGCAGCTCAAACCCTCCAGATGCGCAGAGAAAGAGAGCCTGCCTGTGCCTATCTCCGAAACTCAAAGGGGCAGTCCTGCTCTGCTCTGTCGGGCCACTGTGAGGCAAAATCAATTCCGAGGCAGTGGGTTGGGTTTGGCTTGGTAGTGTGCACCAAGCCATCCTCATGATAAAGGCAGCATGCCAGGAGGAATTCATCATAATTCAAAGCAGGTCACACATGTGAAGTGAAACTGGAAAGTGCCAGGCAAATGCTAAAGACAAAGTTATGTTCATTTTCTGACTCAGGGTCCCCTTTTACCTCTCACCATTGTTGCTCCTTAAATGTGAGGATGGAAAGACTTCACCTCAAGTACTTTGGACATGTTGTCCCATGTGTTAGTCTGGGTAGACTAGAGAAATAAATTCATAAGCTCGCACATGTATAATAAAGAGCTTTATATAGAAGGGCAATTATATTACAGGAAAACATCCTAGCCCAGTCCAGATCAAGCCCATAAGTCTGATAATAGCCCATGTATCCAATACCAATCTATAAAGTCTTCTTCAGACTCACGAAATACATGCAATGATATCAAATGCAGGAGGACCATAGACCAGTGGGTTGGAAGTCTTATGAATCCAGTGGTGTTGTAAGTATCTCAGCGCTGGCAAGGGTCTCTTTGTGGCGTCTTGGGCTCCAGAGGTCTGGTTGCATCAGAGTAGGTCCATGTGGCTTCTCCAGTTCCCAGGGCATGGGGGCCTATCAGCTTAGTGCCATGAGTCTGGTCAGTAGGCTGTCTCCAAGGGAGTGGGTGGGAGGAAGGAAAGCTGTCTCCCACCTCCAAGGAGGAAAATACAGGAGGTCCCAGAAGTCTCGGGAGAAGGCCATGCCCACCAGTAGGCTTCATTGGCTACTATGATCCAATGGACAGACTAGATTCCACTCCTTCTGTGTTAGTCCAGGTAGACTAGAGAAACAAATTTCATAGACATGAATATGGATATAATGGAAAGGTTTATACACAAGAGGAACGGGACATTGAGAAAGCATCCCAGCCCAGTCCAGTTCAAAGTCATAAGTCTGATATTAACCCATATGCCCAATATCAGTCTATAACGTCTCCTTCCAATTCACGAAGTCACAGGCTAGTGGGTGCCCGCAGGGGTCCCGGCACCGGCAGGGGTACCCTCATGGCTCCTCATTTCCAGGGCTCAGGGTTCATTAACCGCATCCAGTGGTGGTAGAAGCAACTCAGTACTGGCAGGGGTCTTCCCATGGCTTCTCTAGCTTCAGAGGTCTGGTTCCATCAGGGCAAGGCTGTGTGGCTTCTTCTCCGGCTCCTGCAGCAACTCGGATGCTGCCATCTTGTCTTGTCCATAATTCCTTGTCTCGGAGACTGACTCCCAACACCTTGGGAGATAGCTTCTCATCTCCACGAGGGAAATAGCGTGAGATTTCCCAGAAGTCTCAGGAGAAAACCATGCCCACACGGAGGCCTCATTGTTTACTCCATGACTATTTCCAGATCAACAGGCTAGACTCCACCCCTACATCTCCATCATGAAATTGACATAAGCGCGTGACCACCACACCTTCACTCTTCCTCCTCTCGAGTCTCAAATTGACACCAGATGACGTAGCTAACACATCTGCTACCCAGGAGCCAGGCTCCAGAGAAGGGCACCATGTTGGGGAGTGAAGCGTCAGAGAAAAAGAGGAAGACATGACGGTCCGCACAGTGACTAAAACACCACGCTGGTTGTGAGGACGGCTCGGGGCCTGGTTTAGGATTCCGTCCGGTTGAGGATCACTGAAACGGATTCAATAGCACTTCACAATAGCAACCATCGCTCCAGCAGTGACCCTGTGCGACCCTGGGTGAGGGATGGTGTCAACTCAATATGCTTGGGTGAGCGTAGGGCCTTCGCTCCATCTATCACTCACTCACATCACAACCTGATGATACCTGCTTGGTGGTATCAGGAAGCCTTTTGGAAGACGAAAGTCGACTTTTCTTGGGCCCTTTGCCTTCTGCCAGAGCTGGGTCTTAGACTGGTTCCTCAATCCCCTGATGCCTCACCTGACAATCCCAGGATCCGGGAGCAGACTAAGGACAGTGGATTCGCCTAGCCGACTTCGCACCCGGGCATCCACCAGCCTGTGCCCCCGACTGTCTCTGCTTCATCATCGTGCTTGCTGTTCATCAGCATCCCCGGGTCAGGAGAAGTCTGACCTGACCCACATTGGGCTTATCTATTTCCACCACTGTCCCCTTCCTTTCCTGGACTCCCTGCATCTGGATGCAGCCACCATCAGCAGCCTGGCTCCTGAGAGATCACGCAGATTGGGCTTCTCTTGTCACGGCAGGAATGACCTCAGCGGGACCTAGCCACCTTCTCCTTGTCTGGCCCTGTCTCACCCTGAGTAGCTCCCCTCTCTCACAGAGGCTCGCCTACAGAGGTCAAGCAAATTTCTCAAGGTCACACGGCTCCTAAGAAGTGTGCCCAAGGTTCGTTCTTAATTCTATGGAACTCTAAAGTCTACATCAGATGCTTCTCACAGCACTTCCATTCCAAAGGGTACAGGTGAATTTGACTTGCAAACGGACTCAAATGGACGGCATTACAGTGTCAAGAGAAGAAAGTTATCCTTCAGGGAAGGACAGGGTTTCTTGGAGGAAACGTCTCTGTCCTTGTAGTGTAGTGTCCCGCCTGAGTTTCCGTCTCACTCCACACGGTGGCAGCCTTCCATCAAGCTGGGAGGAAGGCGAGGCTGGTCTGTGTTTAGCTGTATGTACATGGCACTCCTTGTGTTTATTTCAGGAGCAACCCTTCTCCCCCTTAAATGAAAAGGACAGCCCCCAGTTTTTATTTAAGGGGAGACACTTTCTAGAAAGTGCCTAGAAATACCAGAGCAAACACGAGTGTGTCGCCAAGGTGCATCCCTCAGACTCCCCTCCACACCCTTGCACCTCTCGCGAGGATTCCAAGCAAAGGTGACTTTGCTCTGACAATACAAGAAAGGAGAGAAAGGGAAAAAGGTATGAAAAGGAGTAAAGAAGAAAAGGAAGGGCTGAGCCCCGGTGGCGTAGTGGTTGTGCGCGGGACTGCGGCCCACTGGGACGGAGGTTCGATTCCAGCAGTGGGGCTGGGCCTCCTACTCCCACCACCGGAGAGCAATGATGTCCCCCCGCCAAAAAAAAAAAAAAAAGGAAAACTTAAAAAAAAAAAAGAAAAATGAAGGTCCCATATCTACAGCTATCCATCTATTCTGTCTCCTAGGAACCATATCGGACAGACCAGAGATGCTCCACCTGATTCCATGTCTGCGTTCATCAACGCAGGCAGCCTCCTCTCTCCCCAGTGGAGCGACCCTTGGGTCTGAACCAATGTCCTTTCCTTTAGCAAATCAATGTTTACCCTTTACTACTTGGCCTGTTGGGCTCCTGAAAGATAAAAGAGAAGGACAAGTGAAAATACGGAGAGATGGCCAGAAATGGAAGGAAGAGAAAGGAAACTATCTTAAGAAGAAGGGCCTTGCATTTCTCATACCCTTGGGTACTTTCTGCTGTGTGCAGGAAACAACAACCGGGTGTGGCCTGGGACACACCACACTCAGGACAAATTCTGCATTTGGCTGGACTGCTGCTGACCACAAAGTCGGCAGTTTGAAACCACCAGCTCCCCCGTAAGAGAAGATGAGGCTTCCTTCCGTCTCAGGCACCCACAGTAGCAGCTCTCGCCTGTCCAGCGGGTTGTTCTGAGTCAGAATAACTCTCTGCAGCGAGTTTGAGTTTGACCCTGCAGGTCCGGTACCTCTGAGCCCCTGGCAGAACGCATAATTAACTTCAAAAAGCTCCCTGATCAAAGACTCATCGATTCCTATAGTTCAAACTGACCGTCAGACGGCTGCTTCCAGAAGGATGAAGGAGGTGTGTGATTTCCCTCCCTCGCCTGCTAAGCACACGTGAAAACCCCGGACATCAAAATGCACAGGAGAAGAACAGGAAAGGGAGGAAGAAGCATGCAGGTGAGGAGGGAACTAGAGCAGGGTGGTCGGCTCCCTGGGTTGTCTTTGGGTTGGACACTGGAGAATCTGTCAACCTGAGATAGCTGTACAGAGAGGCTCCAAACTGCTGCCTGCCCATGCCCCCACCCACCCCCCCTCCCACCCATCCCATTGCCGCCACCACGGTTCCAGCAGGAGAGGCGTAGGAAAGTACACCAAAGTTAAATTGTCACCTGCAGACTCTTAACACCCCACATAGCCAAGTTTCAACCAAATCATTCACCATACCAAGAACGAAGATCACGAATGCATTCAAGAGCTAGCAAAAGAACACAGATGTGCTGCTGGAATTACCTAACAGGATTATAAAGCAGCCATCATAGAACTGACTCAGGGAGCAATTAAGAGAGACCTCGAAACAAGTTTAAAAAAGAACTCAGCAAACAAGTTTGAAGACATAGAGAAGAAGCACAGAGGGATTGCAGAGCTAAAAATCCAACCAACCAAAACAAACAAACCGAAGCGAATAGTCGTGTTTCTGGGTACAAAGGAGACCCTGATCTCAGATACAATTTAAAGAGATCGTTTGTTAATTTTTCCATTCATTCTAGTGGGGGCTCATACAGCTCCAGTCAAAATACACTTTGTGTCAGATTTACATCTCTTTTTTTTTTGGGGGGGGGGGCTGTCTCATAAAACTCTTACCACAATCCATCCATCCATTGTGTCAAGCACATATGTACATTTGTTGCCCTCATCATTCTCAAAACATTTGCTTCCTCCTTGAGCTCCTTATTTTTCCCCTCCCTTCCCACTCCCCTTACATTGATTAATTCTTAAAAGGAACAAAGACAACACCATGGCAGACACCTCCTCCAGATGAGGAAGATCGTTCACATGGGGTCATAGTAGCATTCAAAGATTCGCAGCCTCGACTCTATGAAATAAGATGCGCAATAAAAAACTCCCAGGGATCCTTGGTGGATGGCAGATCAACAACCACAGTGGTTGTGGTACAGTGGTACAGTGAATGAGAAGCTGCCTCACGACAGGGACGCGTACATTGTTAGATACAAGAAATCACAAGATTGATCCAGGGTCTTCGAACCAGGCAGCCCAGGCATGACCGGCGGGACATGGCGCACGAGTACGTGACACCAGTCCTGTCCCCAACGCAGGCCCCTCAAAGAAGCTGTCCCTTCTTGGGCTAGCTGGAGAGGAGTGGAGATAAGGCTCTCTTCAAAGCACCCTGCCTGAGGGCAAGATCATTGGCATCCTTGGCTAATGATCAAAAGGCATTTGATGGCGGCTTAATCTATAGAGAGATCCTGCAAATGTTTTTAGTTTTCACTATCATACATAAGCTGAAAAACTCCTCAGCAGCAGCAAAGCACAGCCGCCTACCAAGTAAAAGAAAAAGAGCCGTACCAGGCCAAACCCCACACCGTGCTCCCATCCTGCCAAAGACAAAGGTGCACGTCATAGGCAAACTTCTGAAAGCTAACGAACAAGACCAGATCTCAACATGTAAGCAGAGTGGAAAGCAAATGACGAGGGCAACAAATGTACAAATGTGCATCCATACCAAAGATGGATGG
>PVJH01021908.1:0-37625 GCA_004026705.1 Nesogale talazaci | reverse complement strand
GACTCCAAAGAAAGTTAGTGGCACCAGCAGGAAAACCAGAGGAAAACTGTGAGAACTCCTATGGAGTCCAAAAAAGAAATGACTGTGAAATCTGAATCTGATCACTCTAAGTCTGATTTGGCAGCGGAATATAAGGGGGCTGAGTCAACAGGGAAGGAGCCCTCATGGTGAAGAGGACACATGCTGGGCTGCCTTCAGCCTGCTCACCAGTGCAAGCACCAGGAGCGAGAAAGGACCTGGCTTTGAATACCTGTAAACAGTTGGTCTCAGAAACCCACAGGGGATCACCATTGACTTGGGGGGAAGAGGAGAATTGAAATCAGCTTATGTAGCAAAAGGTGGGAAATAAAAAAACAAAACACCACAAAACAAAGATCCCAGATGACTGAAAAGGGTGAAAAGTTCCTGTTCATGTGGAGAAACCAGGAACAACATGATGGCAATGGTGTATCCAAGAAAGTGCTTGGCAAGGCGAGTGTAAATGTGGAACTTCTGGACCAATGATTTGGTTTTCCACTACTTCTTATGGGAAAAATATATTCATTTCTCATTCTTTTCAGTATTGGAAAACAAATTTGGATTGAACTGAGTTCAACAACCAAGGTATCACTGTATGAGTAAAACACAAGGCAGCAATACCTAGGTAGTGTTCTATAGCTATGAATTCCAGTTTCTTATCCCTTTGGAATTGGACTATTATCTTGATACCTGCCTTTGCCACAACCATTTAATAGTGTCTCCTCAAGACTGAGAATGTTTAGGGCAAGAATCACATTTGTATGCTCTTATCTCACAGCAAGCACTTGGAACAGCAGAGAAACACAACTGTTCATTGAACTAAACTGGACAATGAGCTGTCCATGATGGCCATGAGCCTCTCAACATATCATGCAACTGAGCTACAAGAACAAAGGAACCTTAGGACCTGTCAGTACAGTAATGCACTGAGAAATCATAACTGTTCCCCCTAAACTGGCCAGTTCGTGAACAGGGAAACTCCATCTCCACTCAAATAAATAAGCAGCAGTCACACTCTGCTACCCGGGTGATAATATTTTTTTCTCTTAGAACACCACTTGAATTCATCTATAAAGATCAAAAGACTATCAGAATCAGGCATTTTAACCACTCAGAACTATATGGTCTGTTTCCCTTCATTCTCCAACAGGGAGTGAGGGCTCAGATGATGCAGAGGCTGCAGGTCTTCTTCAGGGTCTTGAAATCCATGTTCAGATATACCTTTAACTAATAAATCTTTGTAGAGGACCAACACTGTCACAGGCATTTAGGAGCCAGAAGACTCTACTTTCATGCAAGTTACATTCCAGTCGGAAAAGTGACATAAGCAAATGGCTATGACATCAGACAGTTCGGTGAGTGCCGAAAAGAAAAAGAAAGCAGGGCAATAAGTCGAAAAGCAAAGGGAGGTAAGCACGAAGAATAGAGCTGCTTCATAAAATCGAATAGACACTGGATCATAGATTGAAGTAAGCGAGAGATGCATACAATCAGATGCAGAATATTCCGGAGAGAGGATCCACAAGTGTGCAAACCCCAAATGAAACTTGATGCGGTTAAAAAAACTGCAAGGACACCAGACGGCTAGATCAGAATGAAGGGCAGAGTGACAGCTGATGAAGAAGGTCTGCTAGCTCATAGCGGCCAGGGATTATGGCTCTTCCAAACAGAGAAGAGGTGATATGCAGGATAAAATGGCTCAGGTTGTTGTGTGGGCATCAGCTAGGTCAAAGGCGCCATAGAAGAGCTTCAGGGAGGGCCTGCAGTTCTCTGTCGCCAAGAATCATGGTACAGAAGGGCAACGCAATCACAGCAAGGCTGAAGTTCTCAAAATACTTACTTACTCTTTTTCATTACGGACCGTGGACAACTGCTACTTTTCCTGAGTCTACGTTTATCTCCTGCTTTCCTTCGATTCACTGCCCACCACAGCCACGCACCTATGGCCCACAAGTCATGGCCGACCCCCCTCTGTAGCAGCAAACATCACCCTTCTTTTCAATCTTCGCTGTTTCTCCGCAGCGGCATCCGTTTACTAACGTTTAATAACGGTGAACCCAGAAGGATATTTAATAAAAAGAACATAACAATTCAAAGTCACAGGTGGTAGCTCCACGTGCCTGAAGATCACCACTCCGTGGCCCCCCACTCTGCCAAAGTCGCTTCTCGGACACTAAAGCCGATAAGTCGACTCCGAGTTTTTGACTTTACAGGGTAGGGCTGCTCTTTGGGCTGCTCTAAAGGATTTCTGAGGTTGTCTATCTTTAGGGAAGCCGATTGTCTCGGCAGTTTGCCTCATCGATGACCGATCTTAACCTTAAACACCTACAAGGCTGCGCTTAACCAACTGCGACAGGAGAGGTCCTTCTGACGCTCCGAAGTGTCAAAAACGCAACTGTCTATTTTCAAACGACTCGTTTCCCCTGCTCCCCACGCGTTCCACCTGGCCCTTCATCCCAGCCGCCACCACTCGGCCAGAGCATCTTACCTCCTCGGTCGACAGCGTCTTTATCGGTATCTCCCAGCTGGCACGATGCGGCCCTGGCTGCCACTTTCATTTTCTTCTTTTTCTTTAGAGAGTTTTTCAATTTTTTCCCCGTACTCACACGTGAGTCCTGAACGGTGGCTGCCATTTTTCACCACCGGAAGCCACCACTGTAGCGTCACCGCTGCTTCCGGTGGAAACGGCACTTCACCATTAGTTCCGGGGCTGCAAGGTTCCGGGGCCAAGTCGCCTACCAGAGTTCTGAGGCTTGATCTCCCGCATGTAGTTTGGAGACAGATCTGCAGTTTTTCAGCTTTTTCCAATACTCACACGTGAGTTCTGAAGGGTCGCTGCCATTTTTTCACTGCCGGAAGCCACCACTGGAAGTGTCACCGCTGCTTCTGGTGGAAACGGCACTTCACCATTAGTTCCGGGGCAAAGGTGGCCAACTGGAGTTTGGGGCCTGATCTTCCTCGCGTAATTTGAAGAGAGGTCTGCGTGGAGAGTGTCATTATGTGAAATTAGCTCCAGGACAAAAGTCAGCGCAGGCCAGGTCGTGGCTGATTTCAGCTGCCCTTTCGGGTTTCCCCAAATCCTCCAATGTGACCTTTCCCACCATCGTCACCACCTCCTTCAGAGGCCGAATGAAGTGCATTCTACGGACAGCGAGGGTTTTTGTTGTTCTTTTTATTTTTTGAGACTACATTCTTTACCTGCCTAGTAAGCGCTCCAGCAGCTGGAACGTGAACAAATTATAAAGTGACCAGATTTTAAGTGGAACACCCTTGACCTGGGGGTGGGGTGGTGATTCTTGATTAAAAATTTCGTCTATATGGAGCAACAAAAATGTTCATAGGATGCAAAAATAGTAATTGTAGTATATTTTAATTTTAAAACCCTGTGCGATGTTAAATTGTTAAAAAGCGAGACGTCTGGTCATTTAAGGCAGACATTGGGCAGTGTAAAGTATGAAAAAATAAGAATAGCTTATAAATTATCAAGGGTTCATGAGAGGGGGGGAGTGGGAGGGGAGAAATGAGGAGCTGATACCAAGGGCTTAAGAAGAAAGCAAATGTTTTGAGAATGATGAGGGCAACACATATACAAATATGCTTTGTATACAATGGATGTATGTATGCATTGTGATAAGGGTTGTATGAGCCACCAAGGAAATTATTTTAAACAATTAAAAAGAAAAAAATGATGGCAACAAATGTTACAAAAAAGTCCTGTCGTTTTCGCCTCTAGACTGTTCATCCAGCCTATTTTATTTAGATAGACCAGCAAAGATAACAATTTGTACCCAAAAAAAGGCTTCCTAAAATGAAGCAACCAAAGAAAATAAAGCAATGATAACAACAACAACAAAAAACCAATATCCTATATATATGTGTGTAAAAAAATAACAATATGAAAACGTAAATAATTCAAGGTCTGTTCATTGACCTCCAGGAGTGTCCCTTGGTTGAGTCAGATGGTGTGCCACTCCCTGGTCCCAAGGTTTATCATGGTCATTCCATCTGGATCTCCACGCTCTGTTGCACACCTTAGTATTTTTCCCTGGTTTGGTTGTGTCAGACAGAGTATAATCCTGACCCTGTTTCTCCACTGTTGACCCTGAAAGTCCTTGGGTCAGCGATGGTAGCTGTATTTCATAGTGGGGCTGACCATATGATCCTCTTTGTGCACTGGCTGTTCTGAGTGGGAGTATTGTCCTAAAGGATCGGTGGAGCAGGATGCACTCCATTCTCTCTTCCTCCCTCTTCATTTGTTCTCCTGTGTTCTGGTCAGACATCTCTCACTTCCCAAGCTTCAGCTTCAAGTGGTGACCTCCAAGGCAAACTCTCCTGGTGGAGAGGTGGCTGCTCCTGTAGTTGGGATTGGGGTTGTGTGCTCAGACTCCTTAATTCGCTCTCCACTTCTTACCGCCATACAGTATTCACATCCTGGATCACTGGGTTTAAGTTTGGTCCCTCTTTCACTGTGGAGATATAAACAATACACTCCCCTTGGGTGGGTTAGTACCCCATTCCCTCTCCACATCACCATTTTCCCCACGGCCAACCCCCATCCCCCCATTCCAGTTGGCTACTATATGTAGCCCTGAATTTGGTCTGGCCCCTGCCATACTACTTGGGCCTCTCCCCAGGCATTTTTGAATATAGTAGCAACCCAAGGTACCCCTTTTGCATTTTTTAAAAATTACGCTTATCTCAGCGGACTCATGTTGCACCTGTCCTTTTGCGCTCGGCTAAATTCACTTAGCATAATTCCTTCCAGTTCTTCCCATGCAGTGATGTGCTTCATGCATTCATCACTAAGATAGGCTGGATGAACAGTCTGGAGGCAAAAACGACAGGACTGATGGTTCCGGGGTGTGGACCATGAAAGAAGGGGATGAGGAGGAAAGGAGATGGTGTTGACCAGCCCAGGGATAAGGATATATCAATTGATCCAAAATTAGAGACAAGGTAGATGAGAGAAGTCCAGTAGGAATTGACCAAGGGTAATGTAACAGAGAAAATACTGAAACCCAATGGAGGCTGAGTATGATAGTGGGACAAGAGGGAAGTAAAAGGCAATAGAGGGAAGAAATGGGGGTAAAGAGCATTTATAGAGGTTTAAATATAGGCATGAACATAGGTGCATATACCTATATGTCACAATGGGAGTAATAGATCAACAAACTTGTACAGATAGGCTTAGTAGTAGAACAGCAAATGGGCACTGGACCTCCACTCAAGTACTTCTTAAATGCAAGAACACTTTATTAAACTGGCATTACATGATGCTCACCTTCCTTACCTGATCACTGAAGACAAATGTGTGCATAGCAGTGGTGGTGAAGAAAGCTGATGGTGCCCAGCTATCAAAAGATGTAGTGTCTGGGGTCTTAAAGGCTTGAGTAAACAAGCGGCCATCCAGTTCAGAAGCAACAAAGCCCACATGGAAGAAGCAGCCTGCATGACCACGAGGTGTTGAAGGAATCCAGTGTCAGGTATCAAAGAACTAAAATTATATCATTATAAATAGGGAGGAGGGCTGAGCCCCGGTGGTGTAGTGGTTGTGCGCGGAACTGCGGCCCACTGGGATGGAGGTTCGATTTCAGCTCCACGGAGCAAAGGCTGGGCCTCCTACTCCCACCACCTGAGGGCAGTGATGCCCCCCCCCCAAAAAAAAAGAAATAAATAAATAGGGAGGAGTACAGATTGGTGAACCAAAGTCCATCAATAGGTGAAACGACATCCTCTTACAGAGGGGTTGCAGGGAGGAGATGAATCAGTTAAAGTACAGAGTAGTAACAATGAAATATGCATCTTTCCTCTAGTTCTCAAATGCTTCTTCACACCCACTATCATGCTCCCAGTTCTACCAGACAAGTCCGACTAGAACAGGGGATGTATACTGGAGTTGGAAACATGGGGAATTTGGGATAGATATTCCCTCAGGACGAGTGATGGGAGTGGTGATACTAGGAGGGGGGGGGGATGGTGGAGTAGAAAGGGGGAACTAATTTCAGGGATCTATATGTAACCTCCTCTCTGGGGCTTGGCCAGCAGGGAAGTGAGTGAAGGGACACATTGGACAGTGTATGATATGAAATAGCAATTTGTAAATTATTAAAGGTGCATGGGGAGGAGGGAGCAATATGGGGAGGTGGAACTGGGGGCCTAAGCGGAGGGAGGATGTTTTGAGAGTGATGATGGCAACAAGTGTGCAAATGAGATCTGCATACAACTGATGTATGTGTGGACCATGAGGGGAGGTGTGTGAGTCATTACAAAAAAAGGGGGGGGAAGAGGAGCTTTTTTTTTTTAAGAGGAGCTTATACCAAGGAAAATATTTGGAAGTGTATGTGGCAACATGTGTGCAAATGTGCTTGATACAGATGATGTACTGAATGTTATAATAGCTGTAAGTCCTCCCAATAAAATTATTTTTTAAAAAGACATAATGAGAACCTAACCCTCAAAAGAAACCCAGAAGCTAAACAATGAGATAACAGAAATTTTAAAATGGGTTACATGAAGTGAGCAATAGAATGGAGGAAAAGGAAAATCAAATCAGTGAACTAGCAACCACGTTGACTTTAACAAATGAGAGAAAGAATCAAACAACAGCAGTAAAAGAAAAGATCTGAGAAAACCCGAGTGGGATGCTGGACACCATGAAGATAAATAATGTCCATCTCACTGAAACAACAGAACAAGAAGGAAAAAGAGAGCTACCGATAAAATAGGGAAATCATGGAACACATTTCCCCCAATATTCCAAAGAAGGAGATAATTACCTAAACAGTCAAGAGAACACTAAAAGGACAGTCTTTGTTGTTCCTTTTGTTCAATGTTGTGCTGTTAGTCCTAACCAGAACTATAAGACAACAGTTGGAAATTAAGGGATTACAATTAGGCCAAGAAGAAGGGAAATTCTTATTATTTTTAGATAAGGTTTTATATAGAGAGAAACCAAAGGTCTCTACAATGCAATTGTTTGAAACAATTGAGGAAATCAGTAATGTAGGAGAATACAAGATTAACCAGTAGAAAGCAATTGGATGTCTGTGTACTAGTGATGAGAGATTCAAGGAAAGCATCAAGGAAACATGACCAATCACAATACCCACACAGAAGTTGAGATACTTAGGAAGAAATCTTACCAAAGAAACAAAAGATCTGTACAGAGAAAACTACAGAACATCAATACAAGAAGCCAAGAGATTTACACAAATGGAATAAGATCTCATATTTATTGATATGAAGACTCAATAGTGTGAAAATGTCAAGACTATCTAAAGCAACCTGCAAATTCAATTAAATTCCACTCCAAATCACCAAAGAAATTGAAAACAGCTAATCACCAACTTCCTAGGGAAAGGGGTTAAGCAAAGAACTTCTCAAAAATAAGAAAAAAGCTATCAGGACCATCAATAAGAAAATTGGGGCAAATCTCAGGTCCCTAGTGCAGATATAAAAAAGACTGCATAAAATGGAAGACAAAATAGATGGATGGGTCCTAATACAACACTTTTGTACATCAGGATATTTCATCCAAAGTATAAAACAAGAATGGGAAAAGATATTTAGCAATGACATAGTGGACAAAAGTATACCATAATTACTACAATCTACAAAATATTATAAACTCACAACAAAAAAATAAATAATCCTCTTAAAAGGTGCTCAAAAACCTGAATAGACAATTTACAAATGATGATACCCAAATGTCTAACATGTACACAAGGAGATGTTTTATTTTACCAACCATCCAGGGAATGTGAATTAAACAATGATGAGCTAATATCTAACATTCACAACTGTGGCAGTCATGTGCTTATGTTAATTTCATGACTGAGATGTACGGGTGGAGTCTGGCCTGTTAATCTGAGATGGCCATTGAGTAGCCAATGAGGCCTCCATGTAGGCATGGCTTTCTCCTGATACACCTGGGAAATCTCGTGATATTTCCCTCGTGAAGATGAGAAGCTATATCTTCAGTTTTTGGGAGTTAGTTTCAGAGACAACTAATCACAGAAAAGACAAGATGGCAGCGTCTGAGGACCTGGAGAAGCCACACAGCCTGGCCCTGATGGAGCCAGACCTCTGAAGCTGGAGAGGCCACATGGAGACCCCTGCCAGTGATGAGTTGCTTCTGCTACCACTGGATACTATTGATGGACCCCGAGCCCTGGAAGTAAGGAGCCATGGGGAAACCCCTGCCAGGACCGGGATTCTGCACCCACTGACCTGTGACTTCGTCAACTGGAAGGAGAAATTGTAGACTGGAATCGGGCATTTGGGCTGATATCAGACTTGTGACTTTGAACAGGACTGGTCTGGGATGCCTTCTCAGTGTTCCATTCCTTTTGTATATAAACCCTTTCCTTATAGCCATATGCGTGTCTATAAAATTTGCTCCGCTAGTCTACCCAGACTGACCCAACAACCATAGCCTAATTAATAAACAAAACACACAACAATGTTGGAGAGGGTATGGAGGGTTTGGAGTTTTTATACGCTTCTTGTGGGCTGGTAATAAGTACAATCACTGTGGAATGTGTGATGGCGACTCCTAAAATAACTGGCAATAGAAATGCCATATGGTATTCCAGTACTATTGCTGGTCATAGGCCTCCCAGAAATAAGAGACAGATCACGAGCTAACCTATACTCCCCCATGTTCATTCCAGCACAGGACATAGCAGCAAGAAGTGGAAACAGCCTAAATAGTAATCAGTATAAGAATGGATTAGAAAGAAGGAAATATTACACAATGAAATATTATATGTCCCCCCAAAATAGTGATGAAACCATGAAACATGTCATGGGGGATACTGAAAACCATTATGCTAAGTGAAGTCAGTCAAAGAAAAAAGGAAAAATAACATGAGTCCATTCCTGGAGGGATGAGCACCAGGAGGGGAGTAGGCTCAAGCTTTTAGGCTGCCCAGTCTCCTGGCCAGGTTGGTCAGACAGGTTGGTAGAGAGTTTGGCATTTGTCATGAACCATCCCCCATCCTCTCTATCTGTATCTTGAAGACTACTTTGGTGGTGAGTCCCCAAGTCAGCTGGGATAAGATTTTTGTCAGAGAGGGAGGGCAGAATGACTACCATGCAAATGTACAATCAAGTCTTCCTGGACTGGCAGAAATTCTCATTTCAATGAGAAAACCCCGATAATAATCCAATTAAAAATAGATAAGAGATATGAACACA
This sequence comes from Nesogale talazaci, assembly GCA_004026705.1. Taxonomy (NCBI): domain Eukaryota; kingdom Metazoa; phylum Chordata; class Mammalia; order Afrosoricida; family Tenrecidae; genus Nesogale; species Nesogale talazaci. Next base: position 28,409 of record PVJH01021908.1, on the reverse strand, counting down.
ATTTGCCAAAGGAGCTATCAAGGTGGCTACTCAGCATAAAGAGACACTAGCAAGTTCTTCACAGCACTACCCACAAGAGAAATAAAATGGAAACAACCTAAATGCTTATAAGGTAAAGAATAATTCAGTGAATGTTGGTAGGAAAATCATGAGGGCAACACATGTGCAAATGTGCTTCACACAATGGATGGATGGATGGATGGGTGGTGATAAAAGTTGTATGAGCCCCCAATAAAACAATTCTGAATAAATAAATAAATGTTGGTACATACACAGTGTAATACTATCCCCCAATAAGAACAATGAAACTCTGGATGAACATATGATATGTACGGATTTAGAGGACATCATCTTGAGTGAAGTCAGTGAGTGGCAAAAAGAAAATATTGTAATACAGTGTTGTTATACTGTTATACATCTAGGTAAAAGAATTTCCTACCCGAGGAAACATATTACTAGTTACTAGGAGAAAGACTAAGAAATGAAAAAGGAAACAAAAGACTGATGGGTAGACAGGACTTAGCTAAGGGTGAGAGGAAGAGATATATAAGAGAAAAAGGTTGAGAACAGGGGAAGTATTAAGTTTTATGCATTATTTAAATTGTTGAATACAAAAGTGATCTGAAATGTAAACCCCATTCCTAATTCAATACCGAAAGTTCAAAAATAAAGAGCCCAGGTGAACGCTATATCCTATCCTTGTTGTCTCAAATCATTTTCACCTGCTTTATATACCTTTCCCAGCTCTTTCAAGAGTCATAAATGCTGTAATAAAGAAGTCTCTTTATACTGATGACATGCTTTATGAAGACTGAATTCAGTGGGTAAAATTCTATCTGGATCAAGAGGAAACCACAGGTTCTCAGAGCACTCTGGCCTTTTTTCTGCTCCTGTACCTCAATCAAGTTCATTTAGAAACCACAACCAAGCCGTTTCAGTTTCCTGACCATCTCAGTTTCCTGGGGCCTCCTAAAGAGGAACATTATGTCTATGCTCTCTGACATGTGTGTCCTTCACACAGTAGCATACAGCTATGCTCGGTCTCTCAAACTATTCATTTGCGTACACCACATATCTTTGTCAATGTTTCTGAGCGTGGAAATTCAGCCCTCCACAGTGTCTGCATAGATCTTAGTATTTCCATTGGGATAAATAACGCCTCTTTCCTGAGGCCTGATGGGCTCAGCAGCCAGAAGCTGCTGAAATTGAATGCAGACGCAACACGAGAGCCTCAGAGACCCCATTGGCTGCCTTAGATCGCCACTGCACACCAGCTTTACTTCATATAGGACATATTCGACAGCTTCAAACTCATTAAAAAAACACTTGCTGAAAAACTTCTACACAACCTCTCTCTTTGAGACCCCCTAATTCGATGTTCCTATTTTGCTAAAAGATGATTTTGTCAAACTGAAAGAATAAAACCCACCTCAGCTTAGGCGCCATAGTTATAATGCTGATTGTGAGGTATCATATCCTGCTTCTGAGTGGAATAATATCACATATCTGACTGGGCTTGACTTACAATGAGAGCAGCTGAGAGAGCGGGCACTTGGCATGTCCTTCTCTTTATAGCAGCACATCCATTGCTTTCTGTAATATCTGTTAGAAGGATCAAAGTGTTAAGGATGAAAGTTGGTGGAAATTTCAGGTTGAACAGAGTTGACGTTGTCATATGAGAACATAATTGTCGTATAAATGTCTCCTCAAACATATGGTATCAAGGAATGTAGAAATCCCTGAGATTTTTTTTTTAACCTGGGTCTTGTCTGGGGCACTGAACTTTCAATTCTCTATCTCTAGTGTTCACCAAGTCTCTCTCTGAGCCTGCTTTACTCTCCCTGATGCAGGCACCATCAAGCACACATGGATGAGTTCTGTACTAAGAGTTCTTGCTAAGTCACAGGTGGGCACCTGGGGGAAGGTGTGCTTTATCCTTGTTAATTAAAGTTCTAATTGACAGCCGCTAACAGGGTTGGTGTTACGTGGAAGGGAACTCCAATCTACCCCAATGCCAGACTGACAATCCTGTAGTGATTGAAAAACACACAAGAGCTTTGAAAAGGAGGTCTTAATAGGGATTTACTTTTTATCTGGTTTACCATAGAACCCAAGCAAACAAACAAACCACCAGAAAGATTAAATAAACTAATGGCCTTTCAGCAATCTGACTAATAGAGAGTCTCTATGACAGAGGAGAAGTCTTTGGAAGAGTTCACAGGCTGCAAATCTTGATGAGATGTAACAGCATCATCTTTCTCTCATGAAAAATGTGTTGGGCTTAAATTTCTAACCTTGTGTTCTGTAGCCAAACATCATTTTCATTTTGCTTGGGTGGGAGGAAGAAATGAGAAAGAGAGGGGGGAAGGAGGAAGATGGAGAGAATAGGAGGTTGAAAAGGGGAGGAAGGGAGAGGGAAAGAGAGAAAGAGAAGAGAGAAGAAGAAATTAGAAAAGAAAAGCAGAAGTAGAAGAAATGGAAGCAGAGAAAAAGAAAACAAAGAAGGAGGAGGAGGAGACAGAGAAGGAGAAAACACTGAGGAGACTTTATAGCATATGGATCAAGGCTTGTTTCAATTTATTCACCCCAACATCCACCATATATAATTACATTCATTTAGTTGTGCAACCATCAAATCTGTATGTACTACACCTTATTTCATTTTTGTTTAAGCACAAAGGCATGTCTGGTGGGTATATTACAAATAATTCATAAAGACTAATAGAATTGTAGAAGGACCAGTGCATTTCCAAAGATGCATGTCTAGTCATTGTTAGTTCCACTCACATGTCCTGCAGCAGCTATGATCTTTATGTTACTTTGGAATAGTTTTCCTGTTATATTAATTAAATGATGGGGCCATTTACTTTTATTTTCTTATTTTACAAGCACGTTAACTCTCTCCAGAACTACTTTCATTTTCTTCCCCAAGATATATGGGGAAGTTCATTAAAAAAAATAAATAAATAAAACCTAGAAGCCGAAGACACTTCTCCAAATTGTTTCCATCTCAGGAGGGAACAACATGATAGAAAGAGCACTCTGTCCCTTGGGGAAGAGTGTGAACAGCTGCTAGGGCAGCATTCCTCTAGATGAGGAAATTCAACACTGGAAGATTATTACAGGTCCAGGTTACAAAGTTCACCTAAGATTGATCAGAGAAATGCTTACTAGTCCAAATTTCACCCTGACACTAGTAAAAGTAACTAGTAAGAGTCCGTTTCTCTATGTGGAGAGCACATAGTTAATAAAAAAAAGCACAGTATATATATGTATATATATAAATGAATATCTCAGAGGGATCTGAAGATCTAAAGTTTCTGATTCTAGTAGCAGACAACGGGAAAAAGGGTGTGGTGACAAGAAAAAAAAAAGGAAAACAACTAAAATACATTCCTGTATAGATTCATACAATGCTCTGATATAAGATTACAGCCTGAAGTACAGTGTGACCATATGGAAGGGAAAATGCAATGCATCAAACAATATGTATGTATCTACTGTTATATCAAGCACGTCCATCTTTCCACAAGCCCCCCTTTTTCCCTATGCAAGGTGGGAGAAGTAGATTGAAGCCAGCTGATTAGGGTGTTTAGTGGTTAACGAATAATTTATGGCATCGAAGCCCATCAGTGCAGGAGGATTTAGCTTAATTAAAGTGATTAACGGTTTGCATCCAGTTGATGTAAGAACAGGTCTTGCAATCCTTAACAGAAGATAAGTAGAAGTTATTTGCTTAGACCAAATTAGAGATTTGAAGGCTCTTGTTCTATTTTACCTAATCCTCTATTCAAAAATAAATCCTATACGAGTTAGAGGGAGTAAGAGTGATGATGCAGAGGCTAAGGTGGGTAGAAAAATAACTGTAGGGTTTTTTATTTTTCATTTAAATTTTGTTATTACTTTTTGAGAATGGTAAAGTGAGGATGTGTCAATTAGATATGTATACAAGTAAAGGTTTAATAGAGCTAGCACAGCTATAGTAAGAGGTAAAATAATCTCTGAGTTTTTAATTAATTCATAAATAATAAGTTATTTAGGGATGACGCCTGATTGTGGAGGTAAGCCTCCTATAGATAAGAGGATAATTAATAGAGTCATTATTATGAATGGTGAATTATTTCATATTATTGATAATATTGTGGTTGATGAAGAGAAGCAACTAACTAACAGTAAATGTTGATAATGTAAAAATAATATAGAATACTAAGTTTAATAATATTAATGAAAATTAATAATTAAATAATAATTAAAATTAATAAATTATGATAGCTGATATTCAGCCTATATGTGCAATAGATGAATGGGCTATAATTTTATGAAGCTGAGTTTGATTTAGTCCTCCCCAGCCTCCGATTAAAATTGATAAAATAGATGAAGTTAAGATAATCTCAGTGTTGATAGAGGGTGAAATTTGATAGAGGATAGAGAGGGGCGAGTTTTTGTCAAGTTAAAATAATTAAGCTCATGGAGAGTAGAGTATCTACCACTGGGGCTCAAAAGGACAATTTTACTTAGCAATGAGTAAAATTATTGAAATGGTTGGGAAATTTATCTCTATTAATGTCCATTGTCCTGATTTTATGAAATTAAGGGAAGCTGCTAAGAATAAAAATACGAAGGTGGAAGCTTGGATGAGAAAATACCTTGTTGAGGCTCCCACTGATCATGGGGCATGAAAATTCACGATAGGAGAAATAATAGAAACTATCTTTATCTCAAGGCCTATTCATGCCAACAGTCAACGGGAACTCATCATGGTGATGAGGGTGCCTGAAAATAAGGTAATGAAATAATAATAATGAGGTCTATTAGTACGGGATGGGGTTGGCCAACATTTGGGGCACGGGCCTGATAGATTACTGAGCTGATCTTACTTAGAATATGGTGTAATTGTAGCACAGGGATGTTTGAATTCTCTAGTTTAGTTTCAGTCCTAGAATTCTAGACCAAGAGGACTGAAATAACTGTTTACTTTATCAAAGTAATTCTTTTATCAAATGTGTTTCTATATCTGAGGAAGGATACTTACTAGTATGGGAGGAAGGAGATTTTTCCATACGAGGCATACTAGTTGGTCATAATGAGATCATGGCTATTATGCTTGTACTCATGGGAAGCAGATGGTTAAAAGTAAAATTTTAGTTATAAAATTGAATGTGAAAATTTCTGAGTTTAAGGCATCATGGAAAGCATCAAAGAGTAAAATGGTGGTGATGTGAGGAACTAATATCAAGGGTTTATGTAGAAAGAAAACATTTTGAGAATGACGATAGCAACAAGTGTACAAATGTGCTTTGCCTACAATGGGTGGATGGATGAATTGTGATAAGAATGGTCTAAGCCCCCAATAAAAAGATACAACAAGAATAAAACGGTGGCGAATGCACTTCTCAGAATGATGTTAGCATATTCTGCCAAGAAGAACAAAGCGAAAGGACCTGCTGCATACTCGGCTTTGAAGCCTGAAGCAAACTCGGATTCACCTTCAGTGAGGTCAAATGGTTTCAGCTAATGTGATTAAAGCTCCATAGCATCTCCTTGTCTTCGGAGGAACCCTCCCACTTCTTCACGCAGAGGTCAATGTCGCTGATGGAAATCAAGAGACAGTTACATCATTGTGTGGCCATTCATACAAGCCGTTCCTTAGAGAACACATGATTATGCTACCTTTGCACCATCAGAGTACCGAGGCCATTAAACGCGTGTCACTCGGCAGGCAGTGCCTCTCATACTAGAAATGCATCCAGTACATCTTTGGAGGCCATTTCTCCAACATCCTTGTGGTAGTCACATAATCTGGTATCAGTTTGGGACTTGAGAGGATTAAGAATGAAGGGGTGGAGTCTATTCTTTCAAACTGGCTGTAACCAAAGAAGCCTCTGTATGGGCATGGCCTCCTGATAATTCTGGGAAATCTGGTATTTTCTCTTTGGAGGGGGCGGACTCCTCTTTGTTTCTGCTCACTCTCTGGGAGACATTGCAACTGACAAGATACGTGGAACTACACTAATGCCCCGAGCTGGCGAAGCCTCATGGACCTACCCCGATGCAACCAGACGTCTGAAGCCTGAGAAGCCACATAGAGACCCCTGCCAGTGCTGAGATGCTTACACTGCCACTGGATCCACAAGACTTCCCACCCACTGATCTGTGATATTCCTGCATTCAACATCATTGCATGTGTTTCAAGAGTCTGAAGAGGTTCTTTATAGATTGGGATTGGACACATATGGACTAATATTGGACTTGTGGGCTTGGACTGGACTGGATTGGGATGCTTTCTTAATATACAGTTGCTCTTGTATATGAACCTCTTCTTTATACACATATATGTATTTATGAATTTGTTTTTCTAATCTATCCAGATTAACACCATCATGTACTCACTTTGTATCTCAGTGTAATCTTTGATGTGTGTCAACATATTTCCAACTTTGTCATCATGTAGTTCTCTTGGCAACCTGATCGACTGCCTATCCAAACCCAATGACATCAGATTGATTGTAACAGTGACCCTAATATACTTTTTATGTACTGGGAACCCCAAAATTCATGTAACTGTCTGTATTGTGATGTTCACTTTATTGTAGTGGTCTCTAAGGGAACACACGATAGCTCTGAGGTATAAAGGCATACTTAACTTTGCATTTATATCTTGTTCAGTCTTTTACAAAAGATTCTCATTTCCAAAAAATAAAAAGAAAGAAGGAAAGAAATCACCAGCTAAGTATTCTGTGGATTTTACATGCTATTTTTCTAGCTAATATTTTAATCACTTATCTTTATGATCTCTATTTCTGCCCCAAAGTAAGTGAAGACTTAAAATGTTAGTTTCCAAAACAAATCCCCAAACAGAATAATAAAGGCACTATGATATTATTTATATATGAGCTGTATTTGCGGTTTCCCAAGTGGCTCTTCAATGAGAAATGAAATTTTCTTATGCTCTCATTTTAGAAGCAAAAGTGTACTTGATGTTTGTAATAGATTTTTATCCAGTTATGAGAACTGCCTTGTCTATTGGACAACAACAGGGGGAGGGGAGAAGTGGGGAGGGGAAACCAGGGCAAATCAGAACAAAAAACCATAAACACCTAAATCAGGGTATGTGTTATTAATATAAACATTTAACTATTAGACTCGTTAAATTGTACAGAACATTCTTAGGTAGGTGAGTTCAAACCGCTAATCCTTTTGTGCTACACAGAGGCCTTCCCATTAAATAATAAATTAAAACAAAACAAAACAATTGACTTTTCATTGTCAATTAGGTCAAGATGTACAGAGTAGCCCACCAGTTTGACATTTGTATTAGAGTTTCAGTTCTGAGCCCCGGGTTTGCAGAAGCCTGTGGATAGCTTTGAAAGCCCCAGATTCATTTGTAGAATCCCCAAGAGGAGTAAGCTTCCACTGAATTCCTTCAGACCTTTAACCTGGGATGTGAGTGGTCTTGCCCTGGGACCACGTGCATTAGAGAATAAATTATCCTGCTCCCAGCCAGCCTAGGAAGGACAGTCTCTCCAAGGCCTGCCTGACGTGTCCTTAAGGGAGATCACCTTATTAGGATCATGTCGTCTTGAGTCATGCCCTGATGCCTTGTTCCAAAGACCCTGGACCAATCGTGTATGCTTTTCTGTCCAACATAATGTCCGATCCCAATCAAGGTCCTGTTTCTGGGATCCAACTTGAAGCTGTGAGGGAATTGAGCTGCCCCAATCTTGCTTTTGTGGCATTTTCCTTTGTCTTTCCATATCAGTTTTAATTCCTCTGAATCTTTGTAAACCTTTGGTCACCTGGTATAACATCTTGCTAGTCATCTTCATCTAGACCTTGTCCTTTTTTCTTTTTTAATGTTTATTTATTATCATCTTATTGAGGGCCTCATATAACTCTTATCACAATCCATACATATATCCGTTGTGTCAGTCACATTTGTACATTCGTTGCCATTATCATTTTCTAAACATTCTTTTCCACTTGAGCTCTGGGTATCAGCTCCTCATTTTTCCCCCTCCCTAATGAAGCTTTGATAATTTATCGATTTTTTTTCATGTCTTACACTGACTGATGTCTCTCTTCACCCACTTTTTGTTGTCTGTGCCCCCGGGAGAAATTATATGCAGATCATTGTTATCAGTTCCTCTTTTCTCCCCTCCCCTTCCCCTTCTCATCCTCTCAATACGTCCTGTCTTTTTCTGTTTAAGACTTAAATGTTCTCTTTAAATTATACTTGAAACTCAAGGTCTCTTTGGTACTCTTAAACACCTTCAGCAATTCATAATGTTTTATTTCAACTCATCCATTGTGATTTCTGCTTCAACATCTCCTTCTTTCCTATCCCTCTGAGTTTCCCTCTTAGTTAAGAGCAGCGCCCTTTTGATCTTACATAATTCATGCTTTTAACATGCTGGTGATATTCTAGACCTGAAGAGTGACTAAGTATTGAGGGTTCCAGCTGTCTCTGTCCAATCAGAAAGCCTGGTTTCTTAAGATCTTGACTTCTGTCCCACAGTTTGATTACACTCAACCAAGAATCTTTTAATAGATCATTTTCAAAGCTGTTGGTAGTGACAGCTGGGCACAATCTGGTCTCAGGATGTGGAAACGATAAAACTATGGCTTGCAAATATAGACAAAAACAGATCCATGTTTAAAAGATTTTATTTAACTCATTAAGGAAAGGCTGGTGATGTGTCACTGCCAGTTGCTACGAAAAACTGGAAGCATTTATTGATAAGGAATGTTGAAATGTGCAAAGAAGGGGAAAACTGCTGTGATGGGAGGGTGGAGTGCCCCACCATCTGAGAATCCACCACATGCTTATAAAACAGCAACCAAACTCCAAATGACTCCCTGCCGTCGAATCACTGCTGACTCACTCTGCACCCCCGTGGGTTTCTGAGACTCTCGCTGCTTACAGGAGTAGCAGGTCCAAACCTTCACCCAAGGAGTTGCTGGTGGTTCTGAACTGCCTCCAGATGGCAGTCCACTCCATAACCCCTACACCTCCAGGGTAGTATTCAAGACAGGGGTTACTTTCATTGGTAGCAGTTACCTATCTTTCCATTAGTAAACAAAGCAAAAAAGAAAGAAAGAAAGAAAACTTACTTGAGTAGCAACCCTTTAGGACATAGTAGAACTGACCCTGTGGATTTCTGACGATATAAATCATAGGATCCCAAATTTTATTTGGCCTACTGGACCGCTTTTTAGAAAAAAAAAAATTACTCAGCGCCCCCAAGCAATGAATAACTTTTGTACTCTAGCCCTTAATCCAGGATAGACTTAGAAGGTAGGTATAAGTTTTTGCAGCCCCCGCCCCCACCCAATCAGTCCAATGCCCCTGGGAGAAACACTGCTGCAGAATTTGGCAGAAGACTTCATGGCCTCATAATTCTCTTACAGCACTGCTCATAGTGCTGGCCTTGCAGAATAAAGCCTTGCAATCACTTCTGCCAGCTGAAAGAGCACAGGCAGGCTGGTGAGTCTCTCCTTTCTTAGTTCAAGGGCAGTATATTGGAGATCAGTGTTGTTTGTGACTGAACTCATTCTCATAAGTGAATCATACACAAAATCAGCAATCTACAGTGGGGAATCTCAAAAGACCTGTGCAATGATTGTGTTTAGACAAGAGGAAAAAATGGCGTGTACCAATAAAATTTTGAGAATGATCATCATAACAGTTCTAAGAGTAGCAAAAATAGAGCAACTAGGAAAATTTTTAAAAATTATTTAGGTTATTAAATTTCAAGTCTTTAGCAAGGTCTATCATATTTATTATTTCTTGATCAAGAAGACCCTGGCAAGCAACCTCTTAAAAGCCCCCTTAACATCTTTGTTTCTAAGTGTGTATATGAGGGGGTTCAACATGGGTGTGATGATCCCATAGAAAAGAGACACCATCTTGCCCCGGTCCTTGGAGGCAGGAGAAGGTGGTTGCAGGTACATGTAGATGGCAGTGCCATAGAAGAGAGACACCACAACCAGGTGGGAACCACATGTCCCAAATGCCTTCCGCCGACCTTCAGCTGACTGTATTCTCAACACTGCTTGGGCAATGAAGCCATAGGATATGAGGATGAGAGTCACGGGTATTAGAAGGAAGAGCACACTGATGAAGAAGAGCTCAGCCTCATTTGCGGTGGTGTCAGCGCAGGACAGCTTGAGCAGGGCAGGGACTTCACAGAAGAAATGGTCCACTTTGTGACCACACAGTGGCATCTGAAGGGTCAGGCTGGACTGCAACACGGAGTTGCTAAAGCCACTGATCCAGGACGCAGCTGCTAACTGGAGACAGAGCCTGTGGTGCATGATGACTGAGTAATGGAGAGGCCGGCAGATAGCCACAAACCTGTCAAAGGACATGACGGCCAGGAGAAGACACTCGGTGGAACCCAGGGCCAGGAAAATGAACAGCTGAGCCACACAGCCCCCATAACTGATGACCTTCCTGGTGCTGCAAATATTGACCAGCATTTGTGGAACTGTGCTGGTGGTATAGCATAGGTCCAGGAGAGAGAGATTGGTGAGGAAGAAATACATGGGGGTATGGAGTTTGGGGTCCAGATATGACAGAAGGATTATTGTCATATTCCCAATGATAGTCAAGATATAGGAAACCAGGAACACCACAAAGAGAGGGAGCTCTAGCCATGGTCGGTCTGAGAAGCCTAATAGGATGAACTCCCTGGGAACGCTCTCATTGACCTTACTCATGTTAACTGGTTCAACTCTGGGCTCCCTGAAATAGAAAAATCCAGCAATTAAATAAAGGAATAGTTAATAGTTATATCAGCTATTGATAATCATTTTATCAATTTTCATAAATGTATAGACTACTATTAATGTGAAAAGTTTTGTAAAATGTAAATATTTCTAAATCTTTCAAGTGAGTTTCCTTATTTGTAACAGTATAATAGCAAAGTAAATCGCAAAAATTTTAAAGTATGCCATTGGTTTCAACCTTCACACAATTTACCCATTGATCTTTCTTGTTCGTGTAAATGTACTGTTCTCATGCTTTACCACTTGAATACTTTACTACTAGGGAAAAAAAAGAAGAAAAGCCCAACTTATATAACAGGTGATCAGACTCATTTGGCCAGACTCATACGTGTTCTCAGGAGGTCTTAGAAGTTGTGTAAAACCAAACCCACAGCAATGAAGTCTATTCCAATTCATAGTGACCCAATTCTAACTCATAATGATTTTTCAGTCCATAGTCACACCTCGCCTTAGAGTTTCTTTGACTGTAAGTGTCTGCAGGAACAGATAGCCTCATCTTTCTCCCATGAACCATTGACCTTGCAGTTCAAAACCCAGCACTTCATGTATTATGCCATCAGGGCTCTTTAAAATAGTGTAGGATTATTCAATAGAATGTGTTGTCTGATATATGGGGATGCATATCCCTACCTTTCCAAATTGTCTCAGGGATCTTCTGATCTTTGAGCTTCTCATTTCAAAAATGAAGATGATAATATTTTTCAAACTGTCTTGATGTAAAGTATAAGTGATTTGCTGTATGCACATAGTCCATGCTTTGTCCTGTTGAAATAGAATGGTGTAGACAACGAGGTTACAAGACAGTGGTGGACAATTGTAATACAAGAATTCTGACGGGTGTGCCAAGAAGGATACCACGGGATTTTTGACACTTTAATTTTCATAAGCTTACCAAATGAAAGGAATGGGCTTGATGGTGAGTGAGTGGTAGAATTTTCACCTTCTGTTTGGGAGACTCAGGTACCATTCCCTGGCAGTGCACTTCATGCACAGTCACCACCAGACCTCTAATGGAGGCTCACATATTGTTGTGATACTGACTTTCAGCAGAGCTTCCAGACAGAGTGGAACTTGGAAGGGAGGCCCAGTGATCTGCTTCTGAACAGTGATCTGATCCCAAACCAGTCATGGGGATGGCACAGGCCTGGGCAGCTTTTGTTCTTTTGTGCACAGATCTCTGTGAGATGAGAGGTGACCCAGTGGCGGCTAAGAACAGCCCATGGAAAATGGCTCAGCAAATTCCAGTCCTTTCCATTCCCTCCATAATCTCCAAGCCATCAATTTCAGCAATAGGGATCACAGTAACTATCCTAGATGAAGCGTGCTTGTGATCTTTGTGCAATTGTTTGGCAGATTGCCAGACCTAGAGGAACACAGCCATACAGCGAGGCAGAACTCTGAGACACTTTGGGAAGAGATTGTTCGAAATCCTAGTTTTCTGGAAATACAAGTACAAATCGATTCTATCAGCTACAATTGCAACCATTCCAATGAAATCTTAAGTATTGTAGAATACTTGTAAGTGACAGTATACTTGTAAATTATTTGATCAATATCAGAAAGTTTTTCCTTAGTCCATCTTTCTCTGTATTGCAAATTTCCTTTTATGTTCATCCAAGCGCTATGTATATTCTAATCTTCTATTTTTTCTAAAGCTGTTAATTCCCTAAAAATTCCCTTACTCTCAACTGTTAAGAAATTTGGGTAAAAAAAAAGAAATTTGAGTTAGATAGTCATGGATATGAAATGATGTTCAAATTCATCTTTAAGTTAAAAAAAGAAAGTTGCCAACCATTTGTATAGCATGATCCCATCATTTAAATAAAGATGATGTCCTCTCTTAAAAAGGTCTCTTGGAAGATATAGAAGAATGTTTGAATGATGGAAAATGGGGATAAAACAGTGCTATCGAATTCATTCTGACTTATGGTCACCCTCCAGGACTGCGTGCACACGGACACCGAGCATGCCAGCGCTATGCAGCCACCTATCACCCTAGTGGGACCTCAGGACAGAGTCGTTGACGTTAAGGAAACCAGCCCGCTGCCTGTTTCCCCTGGGAAGCTGCAGGTGGGTCAGGCCAACGGAGCACTTAGCCACTGACTACCCGCACTCCTGGTCTGAGAAAAAAAATGTAGAAAGTAAGTTGGTGGATTGTTTTAAAAGATTGTTATAAAACTAACGCCCGCTTACTCAAAAAAAAAAAAAAAAAAACTAGACTCCAAACATGATAAGTAAATTGCATTTACCTTTCTCTGTAAAGTAAAACTTCCCATTTCTGAGATGCCCTGGTGGCCACTGCGTCTGTGATGAGCTGCTAAGGGCAGCAGCTGGGTTCCCACAGGACTCAAAGAAAGGGGGATGGGGCTCTCTGCTCCTTTAACGATTTACAGCTTTGGAAACACACACACACACACCCCTATTCACTTTCTGCACTTTACTCTCAAGTGAACTGTACTGTGCCTTAAGACTTTGACCTGAAAGATGCAAAATCTTTATAAGAAATTTGATACTTTCAACTCTCTACATCATTAAAATGTTTTTGAAGGAAGGCTCTGGAAGGAGACTTTCTTAAGGATGAAGCATGTTTTAAAATCTTAATGGCAAAAGAATGTTGCCCAGGAACTTGGCAGATCGGGATCAGTGACAGCAGTGAAGAGAGATTTCACGTACGCACAACTTCCTAGAGTGCTGGACAGACCCCCCCACTCTCTAAAACTGGACTCTCTGTTGACCCAGGAGGGCTTCATTCTCTCCTGCTGTCTTGACATAGTCACTAAGAAAGTCCCATCTTTTTTTCAAAAATGTTTTTGTTTGGATGATAAGGCATATGCTCACCATAGCTGTAATATTTAAAAAATGACATGATATTCATCTCATTGTCCACGAGGCAACTTATTATTGAAAGCCTGCTTGCAGCATTGACGTTCCTCCTCTAGAACTTGGAGTTTCTCTTTGTGAAGCTGCAGAGGAAGCAGGGAGTCAGTCGCCGTCACTGCTCTGCAATCCAATAAGCGCCTCATTCTGAAATCCAGTGTTTACAAACTGCCTTTGTCAACAATGCAATATGAATTGTATCCCTGCATCCTGTCCTACAGGGACATGATACCCTCTCTAGTTCCACGGTCAGTGAGGGCTCAGGCAGGTGACCCCGCTAGCACAGCGGTTCTCAACCTGGGGGTCACGACCCCGTGGGGGTTCAGATGATCCTTTCACAGGGGCTACCTGATTCATAACAGTAGCAAAATGACAGTGGTGAAGTAGCAACAAGAATTCTTTTATGGTCCCCACAACATGAGGAGCTGTGTGAAAGGGTCGCAGCTTGAGGAAGGTTGAGAACCACTGCTCTAGCAGGAAAGCAGAGAGCGGAATAATAATGAAGGGGAAGAGAGGCGGACATTTAGAAGCTTTCAGAGCACTGACTTTTCAGTTTCTGTTTTTGCTTTTGTTTTTGTTTTTTCACTTTCTTGATCATTAGCTCATCCGCCAAACATACAATAGCCTCAAATATGTGTCTATTTTTGAAAGTGTGTCTTCAAATTGCATAGCTGTATTTGGGTCACTTGAATTTTAAAATCTTATTCTTCTCATTTGAATTAACATGTTTTTTAATAACTAAACAAAAACTAAACCAAACCAAAGAGCCACATCATGAGGGAGTTTACTGGGATAATGTAACTGCTCTGATGTGATGGGCTGAGTTATCTCTCTCTGTATATATACATAAGTATGTATAGTATATATATTTTTTGCAACCATTATACTTCACAAATAAAATGAGGGGGAAAAACTAATTAAACTTTTTTTTTTAAGAAAAGGCACACAGCCTTGATTCAATTTTTTACCCATCAAATCTAAACATTGTTCTGAGACATATTAAAAGGAAGAAATGCAGTTCTACTAATGGGATAAGATATACAAGACCCTTGAAAACTGAGATGGAAATCATCATTTTCTCTCTTCTGCACTGTCTGGACATTGGAAAGAACAAAAAAGGAAAAAGATGTAAAATTGAAACTCACTTCATGCTTTTGGGGCACATGAGTTAGCACATGAGCAAACAAACAAACACATCATTTCATGTAAGTTAACGCGTGTGCCTTTTGTTGGAAATGTGGCCAATACTTTAAAGAGCATAGCATAATTCCTCTGCTTTTGTCAGTGTTTGAAAAAAAAGTTGTCCTCACTTTGAGCAGGGGGCAAAAAAAAAAAAAAAGTTTGAATTCCGTATGTGAGACATGCAAGAAGCCAGCAACAAAGCAAAGCATCTGGGTTACCAAAGAAGCTAATCGAAGGAAGGAATTTCAGAAAGCTCCTGATGGGATTTTACAAATCTTAGTTGTGATTACCTTAGAACATTATTAACTCATAATTCAGAATATATCACACCTTTTACCTCTGTATTGGCTGAACTTACATGTGTCACCTCTCTAGTGGTTTTTTTTTTTTCATTTCATATCTGAACTTCGAAGTTCCAAAAGATGAGCTTCAGCAAAGCTTGGAGCTTCTTTCTAAACTGTAACATATGAAGGAACATCAACACAAGCGAGGTCACAAGTGTTGTAGTTTTAAGTGTGCCAGGAACATGATGTTTGATTGGGCAAGTCCGTTGGTAGCTTTGGGTGTGAGTTTTATCTTCTGTAACCTTGTGGGTTTTCTATCTTTTTTTACTGGGCAAACGTATACACAGCAAAACATTTTCTGTTTCTACACTCTTCACATGTATAATTCAATGACATTAATTATACACTCATTGTGTGGATCACCCATTACTATTAACCCTTCTGAATTTTTCTATCACTCTGAACAGAAGCTCTTTGCTCCTTAAGAAGTGTGCCTTCCTTTTTAATCCTACCTTCCATTTACCACTGGAAAGTACTCATTGTAGTAACTACTAATAAATTGTTATCTCTACACACTTGCCTATTCTAGAAATACATTATGGATCTTCTATTTTCTTTTCATGATCAACTGCTTACTTTTATGCACTTTTACATTTTCTCAAAATGTCTCATACCTAATGAATGTATAGAAAGTTTCCCAATACCAAAATGTCTAGCTTCAGTCTACACTATAAAACAAAATGATGGCAGTCAATTTTACCATTCATCTGATACAGTGCAGCTTGGCTTAGCGGTTTAAGGGGGTTTCACGCAGTTCAATGTAAAATTCCATTGTTTTTAGACTTCATTTTTTCCATGAATTTTGCCAGCCTCCTAATTCAAGGAAGGTTGTCCAAAACAACGTCCAGGTTAGGAAAGATTAATCTGGCAGGCAGAAGCCTGAATTTACATCCTCAGGGAGGGTAACTAACTTTCTCAACATCCCAGAGCTAGTCAGTAGCAGACTGAAATGAGAATGAAAGACTCACCTGTTATAAAGCTCTTATTGCTCATAGAGATGACGATGTATTCAAACTAGCATTGTATATTAAAAATCTGAAGGAAGAGAAGTTAGGACTTATATTTTTCCCCCCTAGCTGATCATTAAGTCTCTTCTTGACATGACTTGGGAATGGTTCATCAGATGAGTACTTCATGTACTCAAATTTTAATATAATATTATACAGTAATTTTCTCATTTATTCCACTTACCATAATTTTAAGTGCTAGAGATAATTTAGTGGTATGTCCAAAAAACCTTGGGTTCAAAGAGAGCTAATTTAAAGTGCACAGATATAATGACATCCTCATATGCTATTGAATAGTAGGGTCGGTTTGACACAATTCGTCACATGTCTTTGGATTGCAGTCAGTATCAACAAAGCAGGCATATCATTTCCATCCCAAGTTAGCTGGAGGATAAGGAGGAAGGAGGACAGGTGACCAGGACCACACGTCATTCAATGACCACATTGCTTTGCATCAAGGAATCAACTATGATTTTAAGAGATCTTGTTTCTACAATCCACTTTGCAAGATGGATAAGAAATATAGTGCACTGTCTCTCTCAAAATTGATGTTTGTTCTTTTCTGTGGCAGAAGTCTCAGGCACTAAATAGCAAAACTCCCATAGTTTATGTAGTTAGCTAAGCATACTCAGGGGAAGAGAGAAGGAAGATCTTTCTATGAAGTGATGTTTCATCATTGATTGGCTCAGGAAACCCTTCCTCTAGGGAATTCATCTTCAGCATTTTTTTTGAGACAAAAGAAATTATAGTAGAAACAAAACTCCCTCTCAAAGAAATTTTGTGCTAATGTTATCCATTTTCTTTTGTAAACTATTCAATGACTTTTCCTTTTTATGGTTCATTTTTTTCTTTTAAAAATCATTTTATCAGGGGGTTCGTACAACTCTTATCACAATCCATCCATCTATTCATTGTGTCAAACACATGTTGCCATCATCATTTGCAAAACATTTTCTTTCTACTTGAACCCTTGGTATCATCTCCTCATTTCCCCCCTCCTTCCTTCCCTCACAAACCCTTGATAATTTATAAATTATGATTATTTTGTCATGTCTTACATTGTCCAGCATCTCCCTTCAACTTTTCTGTTGGCCGTGCCCTGCGGAGTGGGTTATATGGAGATCCTGTGATTGGTTTTTCTCGATGACTTCTCAAAGCCATCTTATTCTCTTATTTATTCTTTTCTTTTATGAATTTTGAAATTTTATGTCTAGTTATTAAGACCTTACTCAGCTCCGATATTTTTGTAAAATTAAAAAAATTATTCACATTATTTTGTTTGACCTTGCCAGAACACATGCTTGATAAGAGAGCTCAGCAAAAGAAGACCTTCTTTCATACAAGTAGCTCAAAATTACAACAGTTAGTTTAAGCACAACAGAACCAAGAGATAGAAGAAACTGTTTAGTGTCAAACAGAGATACTAAATTAATAATGATGAAACTCTTCATACTCATGGGTTAGAAACAAAAGAATCAGAATCTTTTGCTAATAGATGAAGACAAAAGGTTACTACAAATTATTGGGAGAAATTCCAACTGCTGCAGATTTTCAGAGAAATGTGTCTCAATAACTGCTAAGATTGACTTACCATATATACTCATGTATAAACCAAAAACTTCTGCACATTTTAATGCTGAAAAAGGCCTCCTCCACTTATACTGGAGTGAGAGTCCCACTTAACCTGTTCTCCAATACTGTGCGGGAGTTCTCTGGTCGCTCCAGCTCATCTGTGCATCTCTGCGGCATCACTGGGTGGTCCGATGACTGCTAATCTCACCGCTTTCTTTTCTCCTGCACGCAGTACTGGCCAAGAACCTGCCTGCTGCTAGTGCCTGGAGTGCACCGCATCTTTGTCAAAGGAATGTCGGATGCAGCTGCTCTTCTCCCGCTCTTCTCCAGGGCTGTGACCAATGACGCAGCCTTCACAGTCTTACCCGTGCTCGGTCACTCCTCCATGTTCTGCCCAAGCATTGCTGGTTACAAGTCCTGGTCTAGCTCTGGTCTTGGATACAGGGTACATTTACTTACAGTACTTACATTTTATTTTTTATTTTCTTATCAACCCCTATCTGGACCCAGTGTTGACTATGCTTGCATGGAGCAGCCTGTGTTAGGGCTCATAATATAAGTTCACGTTGCATTGTGTATGCACTGTTCCTGTATGTGTTGCGTGGACACTTCCCGCACATACGTGGTGATGTTGCCTATGCAGTCACGCAGTGCATGCAGTGACGCAGCGCTGCAGCAGGGGTGTGACGAGCCCAAACACCAGCTGCTCTATGCAAACAGTCATGTCATCCCATTCTGGAATATCCTCAACTGCGATAGGCCTCAAACTATACATGTTGCGTGTGTGCATGCGGTAAGGCAGTATATGTAGCAATGCAGTAATACAGCATGTCAGGTATGAGTGCTAACACAGGCTTCTCTATGCAAACATAGGTCATCACAGTCGGGAATATTATCATACCAAACTCTCCAAACCCTCGATTATTGTCTGCTCCCTTGGGGATCCAGCATGTTTGGGGTCTCATCGTGTCTTTTGAGTGCGACGCTTTGGGGGGTACCTGTTTTCAGTGGTGAAGCCTATCTGTCTTATTGCACTCTATTGCCAATGGACTTGTTCAGAGACAGTGCTTTGTATGAGACTGACAGCAGTGATGGTGATGGCTGTGGAGAACCCAGTGATGGTGACAATGTCCACACTGATAGCCTCACACCAGCTAAAGCCGAAGCTCTGCTTGGACAGAAAGATGAGGAAGAGGAATCCAGTATTAGAGGATTGTGTTTTAGCTTGGTTGCTGATTGAGCTAAGATTTTTGCACTTTTAAAGTTATTATTGACACCATAGTGTTTTAGCTTGGTTGCTGATTGAGCTAAGAGTTTTGCACTTTTAAAGTTATTATTGACACCATAGTGTTTTTGTCTTTTCCACATATAGAGCTAGTTTACAGTTTTTCTTTGAAATAAATATTCCAAAACATTCTACCTACTGTGGTAGTTACCGATCTATGTCAATTTCAGCACTGGGAGTGTAGGGGTGGAAGCCTATTAATCTGGAGATAGCCAATGAGGCCTTTGTGTAGGTTTGGCTTTCTCCTGAGAATTTTGGGAAATTTTGGACGTGAGAGACTTGGCTCTGTCTCTTGGAGATGGACTAGCATAGAAGACAAGATGGCAGCATTCTGACAGATCCTGAATCCTGGAGGAGTCAGAGGAGAAACCACATGGGTCTACCCTGATGGAACCAGACCTCTGGGACCAGAGAAGCCACAAGTAGACCCCTGCCATTGCTGAGATGCTTCTACTGTCATTGAAAACGCAAGACTGCTCCCACTAGCCTGTGATTGTCCTGGCACTATTGCATGTGCTTCATGAGTCTGAAGAGGTCTTATGGACTGGTATCCGACAAATGGACTAATATCGGACTTATGGACTTGGACTGGACTGGGTTGGAATGCTTTCTCAATGTTCCATTCCTCTTGTATATAAACTCTCTCTCTCTCTCTCAAATAGAGTTTGTTTCTCTATTCTACCTGGACTAACACCCTTAATGATGCCTCAATTAATGTAATTTTATTGGTATTTATTTTTATTTTGAAACTTACCAGTAGCTCCTGCATTTCCTACCCTACCTAGGCTTATATTCAAGTCAACAAGCTTTCCCAGTTTTTTATGCTAAAATTAGATGCTTCAGCTTATATTCAGTTCAGCTTATACTTGAGTAAGTATGGTATGTTCTCAGCTTAAAGCCACGTCACGCCAAAGATTCTCATGTAAAGAAAATTGACCATAGAAAGACAATATTATATGTCAAAAACATTTTTGCAATACATACAATGATGTTTTCTATTTTGCTAGTGAGAATTCAAAAGTTGTTGCAGCAGTCTATCATTAGGAAGCAGCTGGAGAACTCTGGCACAAGGGATAGCATTGCTGATGCAGGATGGACTGTGGCTGAAAACAGAGACTACCAGTAAGATGTTTGCTTGTGTTTTACTGACAACCCAGAAGCATTTACCTGTATGCATCATCACAAACTATAGATAACATTACAAATAATGGGAACTGCAGAACACTTCACGGTGCTCCCGGGAACACAGGACAAGGGGCAAATGCAAGGATCAATATCAGAGAAAGTGTGCATCAGGGTTCTATCCTTTTACCATATGTGTTAGTCTGGATAGACTAGAGAAACAAATTCATAAACATGCATATGTGTATAAGATATATAGATATATATATATATGCAATTGAACATTGAGGAAAACTCCCAGTCCAGTCCAGTTCAAGGTCATAAGTCTGATATTAGCCCATGTGTCCGAAACTAATAGATAAGTCCTCTTCAGACTCACGAAGCACATGCAATGACCCCAGGACAATCACAGGTCAGTGGGTGCAGAGCCTTGTGTATCCAGTGGTGGTAGAAGCATCTCAGCACTGGTAGGCGTCTCCCTGTTTTCTGGGCTCAAGGTCTATCAGCATGCTGCCATGTGTCTTCTCAGCTGCAATGTCTCCCAGGGAGTGAGCAGAGAGATAGTGTCTCCTACCTCCAAGAAGAATTACCACATTTCCCTGAATTCTCAGGAGAAAGCCATGCCCACACAGAGTCTCATTGGATGGCTCAGATTGACAGGCTAGACTCCACCCCCACACTCTTAATCTGCAAATTGACCCCAGATTAGGTGACTGACACACCATATTACTCATTCTGGATGCTGAGCAAATAATCTGAGAAACAGGACTATCTGAAGGAGAGCATGACATCAGGACTGAAGGAAAGATTATCTACAATCTGAGATTATCTACAATTTTGCTTGATGAAAGCCAAGAGAACTTGAAGTACTTGCTGCTGAAGATAATAGACTGCAGCCTTACAACTCAATGTAAAGAAAAGAAAAAAAATTCTTATGACTGGATCTCTAGACAAAATCATGATAAGCAGAGAAAAAACTAAAGTTCAAATATTTAGTTTTTGCGTGGCACCACAATTAAAGTTCACGGAAGTATCAGCCAAGAACTCAAATGCCATGTTGTCACTTTGAATACTAAGGTGTGTCTGACTCAAGCCATGATAATTCATATCACTTCATATACATGTGAAAGTAGGACAATGTATAAAGATGATTGGAAAAAATTGATGCATTTGAATTAAGGTGTTGGTGGAGAATTTAGAAAAATCATGCGCTTTTTGAAGAATGAAGATAGCTGTCTTGAGGAAAGAACAGCCAGAATGTTCCTTAGAAGAGAGATGATCAGACTTTACCTTGTGTACCAGAAGAGACAGTCTCTGGGAAAGAACATCATACTTGGTAAAGTGGAGGGGCCGTGAAAAGGAGAGAAGTCCTCAGGGGATGGAGTGCCACAATGGCTGCAGCACAACAGTAATTGTGAGGATGGCTGAGGACCAGGCACAGCTTCGTTCTGCTGCACCTAGAGTGGCTATGAGTTGAAACTAACTGGACAGCACATAACAGCAGTGTGTCTGTAAACAGTTTAAAGGAGGGAAACAGGGAAGGCAGGTTATATCGGTAATTGCTACATTCATTTGTCAGAACACCAAACTGAATCCTCTGCCATGGAGTGGATTCTCACTCACAGTCACCCTATGCAAGGTTTCTGAGCTGGCCTTACCTTTCTCTGGCAGAGCCACCAGGGGGTTTGAACTGCTAATCTTGCAGTCACTCCATTCCTGACCCAAAGTGCTACCAGAACTCCTTAATTTCTCAGAAGGTAATATCAAAGCAAGGGCAGGGTATAGAAATAGGAGAGAGAGACCAGGCTTCAACCCAATGCACCCAGACGTGAATCCAACTTGCCAGCATGTATCAGAGATGTTTGTGGGGCTGGCCCAATCCTGACTATGCTGATACCACCACCACCCACCCCTTTAGAACAATGCACTTCAGAGGAGCACTGGGGCTACAGCTTGATGAGAGGGGTGCGTCACGCTAGAGCACATGCGTGAAACATAAAGGGATGGAGGGTGCGGAGAGGACTTCCTGGGCCACCAAGCCCTGAGGACAATGTTTCTGCTCAGAGCAGACAATGCGTGGGGAGGACCGTAGAACTGGCTGCACCACAGGACATGGCATCCCTCACTCAACCATGACGCTGCAGGGGACAGCACTGGAGACATAGTGTGGGAATAGCATACCGTCTGGCGCCATCACTCTGGGGAAGCACTGAGGGAATGCAGCACAGCAGCAGGGGCAGCAGTGATGAAACCCCTGAGGAATATGAAAAAGAGGCTGGGGAGACAGAGTGTGGCACCCCATTAGGCTTGACTGGAAAACACTTGTAAAGGCCAACAACGGACCTTGAAGTATTTATAGGTTTTTCCATTTTTGTCACTGACTTTCTTTTTGTTATTGTTACTTTGTGCTCCTTTTTGCTGTTGCTGTACTTGCTTTGTTGGTTTTGAATTCCTTTATTGTTTTATTCGACTTTGCTTGTGTTTTGCACTTATTAATGTAGCTGCATGTCTAGCTGGATAAGAGAGGTGGAATAAATAATTTGGAGATATAAAGAATGAGACCAATGATTGGGAGTGGGGTATGGGTGGTGCAGAGAAAGGGGAGGTGGCGGAAAGGAAATTGGGGGGGCACCACAGGGACAAGGGAACAAATGTACTAAACTCTAATGAAGGCTGACCATGAAGGTTGATCAAGAGGGAAGTAAGAAGGAAATAAAGGAAAGAATAAGGAGGGAAAGGACATTCATAGAGTCCTAAATGTAGGCATATGCATATGTAAATATATATAATGAGAGGGAAGTAGAACTATGTACTCACATCTATATGATAAGTAGCAGAGGAACCAGCCTCCAACAATAGCATCAGGGATTCAGCAGGCGCATTTGCATGGCAATAATTAATTATTATAATAAAGTCATAGAGAGCATGAGAAGAGGAGGAATAAGAGTCTGGCACATTTCATGATAATATGCTCACCTCTGTCCCACTTGGTAGTCCATGTGGAGAGTCTTTATTCTTTACCAAGTCTTTCTTTATCTCCCTTTTCTTGGGATCTGCAAGCACCAAACTACAGAAAAGGGTATACATCAGAGCAAAGGGGGGTGCTTTCAGTAATAGTGAAGGGAGGGACAATCAAGGGGCACATATGTAATAGGAAAGGAAAGTTATTGAAGTCTGCATGACACAAGGTGGATGACCTGACATTCCTGATGGTGGCAGCCTGCCCCTAATTACTCTTGAGCGGGAGACTTCTCTAAGTAAACCTTTCAGAGGGGATGACCCATAAGCTGGAGACTTGCTTTAGTTACAGCTTTCGCGGGGAATGACCCATTATCCTGAGAGCAAGGAGTTAGCCCTAACTTTTATGTGAGAAACAGAGAGGCCTTTGGATAGTTGAAACCTTTAGGGAGAGTAATTCTAAGTTTCTGAGATGGCAAATGGTTAGTAACATTTTCTGAATATTTTTGGAGTAGATATAATTGTGGAAAAGTCTTATTTTTTCCTGACATATAAGAATAAAAGTTGAAGATGGACATTAGGCCTTGAATCAAATCCTCCCTTAACACAAGAACACTATGTTCTAGCAATTCAGCATTCTGTGATGCTCACCTTCTCAACACGATCACTGAAGACAAAGTGAGTGCATAAGCAAATATGAAGAAAGCTGATGGTACCTGGCTATCAAGAGATATAGCATCTGGGGTCTTAAAAGCTTGAAGACAAACAAGCGGCCATCTAGCTCAGAAGCAACAAAGCCCACATAGAAGAAACACACCAAGTTGTGTCGACAGCATCAGGTATCAGGCATAGCTAAGACCCAGAGTAAAACCATACCCAATGTGAATGAGCTGGGATATGGAATGGTGACCCAATGCCCATCTGTAGACATTGGACAACCCCTCACAGGGAAGAGATGTGTGAGTCGGTGCAGTATAGTGCTGAAGAAACATGCAACTTCCCTCTCGTTCTTTGGTGCTCCCTTCATTATGACCTCAAGTCTATCTTACAAATCAGACTAGACCAGAAGATGCACACTATGACAGATAAGAGCTTGCAATGCAGGAAATCCAGAATAGATAGAACCCTTAGGGCCAACAAGGAGAGTAGAGATACCAGAACGATTGGGGGCGGGGGGTGGTGAAGGGAGAAAGAGAGAATTGAACACAAGGATCAAACTAAAACCCCCTCTCAGGTGGATAAGTAGTGGAAAAGTGGGTGAGGGGCAACAGAGGATGTTGTAAGATATGGAAAAACTAATCTATTACTTATCAAGGGTTTGTGAGGGAGGACAGATGGAGGAGGGAGGGAAAAGAAATGGGGATGAAGTGGGAAGGGAATGCTTAGAAAATGATGATGGTGGTATGTTTGTACATGTGCTTGGCACATTGGAGGAATGCATGGATTGTGATGAGTCCCTCCCTAATAAAAGTATTAAAAAAAAAAGAACTGGGTTTGACCTTTTGACTCTGGTTTCTGAAAATAACCCAAGTAAATAACATACTTTCTATTCCAAAGTAGATGAGCCAATAGAAATTATACAGGTCCAACATCCGGTGAATTAATTTAGGTGAGAGCAAGGCGTCTATTGCAATCATGAGTATTCATTATTGTATCACTATAATTATGTATTAAGGCACAATCCATGCATTTTCAGTGAAGTCCCAATGAATGAAGAGCTCTGGAACTTGGAGTGTGTGTGTGTGTGTGTTTATTTCTTAAGCTGTATAAATATCTGTTCACAGGAAAGGAAGCAGCAAGTCATTGGAGAGGGTGTGAAATAGAACCGGAATGAGAATGAATGAAGACAAACTCTCCATGTTCATACATTAAGGAATCTGGGAGGTCAAGGCTTCCGTGGAGGACAGCTTCAAGGTCATGGCATGGAGATGCAACCTGCTCACATTCTTCTAAGTATAAGTCATTCCCCATGATGCCCGCCCATAATAAAACCAAACCTAAGGTGCTCTTTGCAACACATAGTCACTGACTACTCACTTGAAGGCCAACTGCCTAAAGCCTGTAAGCCTAAAAGTTATCTACCATAAAGTCAATCAGACCCTGTCGTCTGTCCCACCCTAATTAGGACCCATTCACATCTGATAAGGGAAATGAGTTGGAGTGGTCAAAGGCACCTGAGGTCAAGCCAACTCAGGACCACCAAGGCTAGGATGCCATGTAGACTCTACAGCCTGCCCACCTTATTACATGTATGTGCCTTCCTGTCACATGTATGCCTCTAGGGCTTCTCCTTCCTATTGTGTGAACAGCCCTAGCTGATCCCCCTTCAGTTACAAACATGTCTGCCTATTGTACAACTCCTTCCTGTTACATATGTGCTTACTGGGCCTGCGTGCTCCATATTCTATAAACTCATGAGATAGCTCCGCTGAGACCTGCCTCCTCCAGTCATGATTGAGAGGTGAGCTCTTGAATTCTTAATCTTGTCTGATGCTGCTTTAATTTACCCCTCAATTATGGAACTGCCCTTAGACCCAATTCAGTTATGGGGAGGCTGGTCCCCAATAGGAGAATCTGTGCCCAGAACTCTCCCCAATCTTGCCTGATACCTTTGTTCACTTTATTTTTTATAATAAATGGGTAATTATAAGTATAGGGTATAGTCTCCACAAATTTTGTAGATCATTATAGAGGATTCACAAACCCACAAGGGCAATGAGACAGCAGAGGCTGGCAGTACACGGAAATTGATTTGGGTAGATCCAGCTCTGGGGGAGGGGAGGGCAGGGGAGAAGAGGGGTGGATAAAGGAGGGAAAAGAATGGGAAAGGAAGAGATGGGAAATTGGTCTAAAGTGTAGGTAGGTGTGCAGACTCTTAAGACCAAGCCTCAGATGATCAGCTACGTTTTGACCTGGCTCAGGATAGCTGGGGATGAGGTCTGATCTAACTCTGGTTAGATCAAAACGATGGTTAGTGTCAAAACAATTTTTTGTTATAGAGGTGGCTGGACACAAGATGTGGAAAGGTGAACTCTAGATCCATTTCCGGGAGGGAATCGAATTCAGGTTGATCATGATCATGGATTTGGTGATAAAGGTGGAAGTTGCCCACCCTACCCTTTTGATCATGAGGTCTTTATAATGGCAAACTTGAATTTGGAAAAATTATAAAAGAGGAGACGAGTGTTCAGGAACCTGTACAACTCATCAAACCTGATGGGAAAATGATTCATTAATCTGATTAGAAAATACTTACTACATTCTCCTCTTGTAACTCTTAAGTCAAGTTAAAACACACACACAGGGCTATATATAATATTAATTTTTCTTGGAGGAAGTGTAAACAGATTATGAATTTGTGCACAGTGGGTGAACTCCTAATTCTCATTTTGACCTGAGCCTCCATTCATAAAAAAGATCAATCTCAGAATAGAGCATGAGGCAGCAAAATGAAGAATTTCTAGAGGATAAAAATGAAAAACTTTTTATTATGGAGAATATTCTGTTATGCCCACAAGAGCATATAAAACATTAAAATATATTACATTTTTCCACTTTAAAAGTTGATGCTGGGTCAGGATAGTGTTATTAAAGATACAGTGACGCTTTCCCCTTGAATTCCAATGTGATTATTTCCTATAACACATAATTATGTGTGCTAGGCCGGGTTAACTAGAGAAACAAATCTATAGAAACACATATGGATATAAGGGTAAGGATTATATACAAGAGGAATGGGACGGCCCAACCCAGTCTTGTTCAAAATTCTAAGTTCGATATTACCCCTTATGCCCGATATCAGTCTATAAAGTCTCCTTCCGACTCACGAAGTCACAGGTCAGGGGGTGCAGAGTCCCGGCGCCGGCAGGGGTCTCCCCATGGCTCCTAGCTTCCAGGGATCAGGGTCCATCAACAGCATCCAGTGGTGGTAGAAGCAACTCAGTGCTGGCAGGGGTCTTCATGTGGCTTCTTCAGCTCTAGATGTCTGGTTCCATCAGTGTAAGGCTGTGTGGTTTCTCCTCCAGCTCCTTCAGCTCCTGGGACGCTGCCATCTTGTCTGTAATTCGTTGTCTCTGAGACTAACTCCCAACAACTGGGGAAGATAGCTTCTCAATTCCACAAGGGAAATATCACGAGATTTACCAGAAGTCTCAGGAGAAAGCCATGCCCACATGGAGGCCTCATTGGCTACTCCACGGCTATCTCCAGATTAACAGGCAAGACTCCACCCTTACATCTCAATCATGAAATTAACATAAGCACATGACTGCCACATTATGGTTCTAAGTTTTGTTTTTTTTTAAAAAGAGAATAGTGTGGTGTAATAGAACCCTTCTGGGGTACAGGGGATCATTCTATGTGGGTTTTAAAAGCTATAACTATCTATATGGATTTGTGCTTTGCCCTCTTGATTGCTTGGCCCCACACCATGAGGTGAAAATAATGTATCTGGAAACAGCATACAGTCAAAACTGAACTCATGGCTGTCAGTTCTGACTCATACCAACCCTACAAGACAGGGAAGAACTACCACTGTGGTTTCTCAGGCCCTGACACTTGAAGGGAGTAAAAAGTCTTGTCTTTTTCCCACTAAATCAGCAGAAAGACATGATAAATACTCGGCACCATAAACTTATTCTGCAAGGGCTCCTTGTTGAACCAGCTGCTGTCTGGTGACTTCCCACTCATAGCTACGTGCTATACACAGGGGAGAACTGTGCTCCACAAGCTTTTCAGGACTTTGGGAAATAAACTGCCAGGGATTTTTCCTGAAAGGAGCCCTGGTGGTGGGTATACATTGAACTGGGAACAGAAAGATCATCTGTTGAAACTCACCAGCTGCTTCTTCAAAGAAAGATGAGGCTGCCTGCTCCTATAAAGAAAGATTCGCCACCTTGGCAGCCCTGGACCGAGTTGCTACGAGTTGGAGTTGGCTAGCTGCCAGAGAGTTTGGATTTTCTTCGGAAGCATCTTCAGGTGGATTTGAACCAGGAATCTTTGGGGTAGTTCTTTAGGGTTCAACCACTTGCACAGCCCAGTGACTCCAAAAGAACTACAGTATATGTTAATGACAGTAAGCTACTGCATGTTGGTTTTCTAATAAAGGAGATAAGAAATGACAAGCTATGGGTCCCACAATTCTGCATTGTGGCTGCATTAAAATGCCCTTGGGAACATGTAGCAGTCATCTGCTTATGTTAATTTTATGATTGAAATGTAGGGGTAGGGTCTAGCCTGTTAATCTGGAGATAGCCATTGAGTAGCCAATGAGGC
>PVJH01021907.1:0-37427 GCA_004026705.1 Nesogale talazaci | reverse complement strand
ACATTCTGTATACTCCTATTTAAATAAATAATTTATTTATAATGGCATCCCACCTATAAACAAGGTACTGTCATTCCATTTACTCAGGTCCTATTTTATATTCCTTAAAAGCAGCTTACATTTTCTCCACAGTGGTCTTATTCATTCTTTGCGAGAATAATTCCTATGGATGCACTTTATATTCAAAGCTCTTCGTATTGATCTTCTGTAATTAGCTATTTGATTATTGGTGATTGATTCATCTGATCAACACACTGTTCTAAGTGCCCATCATAATGTTCATTAAGTACATAGAACAAAAAATGAGATGGGACTAGGCTTATCATATTTATTTATTCATTTCACAAAACTCCTTATGTCGATGACACATTGCATTTTTCATCCTTTTTAAAGTGACTAGATTTTAAGTGGGTCACCATTAACCAACGGGGAGGAGGGGTTCTTGATTAAAAATTTGGTCTATATGGAGAAACAAAAATGTTCATAGAATGCAAAAATAGTATTGTAATTTATTTATTTTAAT
Organism: Nesogale talazaci; assembly: GCA_004026705.1. Classification (NCBI taxonomy): domain Eukaryota; kingdom Metazoa; phylum Chordata; class Mammalia; order Afrosoricida; family Tenrecidae; genus Nesogale; species Nesogale talazaci. Next base: position 36,904 of record PVJH01021907.1, on the reverse strand, counting down.
TTTAAAACGCCACGGGATGTTGTTAAATTGTTAAAAAGTGGGACATCTGGTCACCTTACAGTAGACTAACATAGACTATAAAGGGACAAAGTGTCACATGACAAGAAGAGTGACACACTGCCATTCGTTCCAGTGTGATGCTCCAAATCCCCAAAAGATGTGATGAATGAATGATACAACTCCTGAAAATATTCAGAGAGCTTACCCTGTTGCCAGAACAATTGCTGTAGGTCCAGCAGAGGCAGAAAGGGGACAGGAGGAAGGTAAAAAGAAAAAAAAACAGAGGAAGGACCTAGGAAGCATGTGAATACATTAGTCCACAAAAATGAAGGCATTGGCATATATGTGTGTATACCAAATATTGAGATAGGGGATGGACTTCAGGCTTCTGCTCATACCCTCCCCCAATACAAGAAGACTTTGTTCTAATAAATAGGCAGTCTGAGACGGTCATCCTCCTGACACGATTGCTGAAGACAAAACAGGTGCATAAGCAAATGCGAAGAAGGTGGATGGTGCCCAGCTATTAAAAGATAGACCACCTGGGGTCTTAAAGTCTTGAAGTCATGCAAGCTGCCATTCACCAGAGAAGCAGCAAAGTTAACATGGAAGAAGTGCACTGCTGGTGAGATCATGCAAAGTCACAGGAACCCGAAAATAGACATCAGCAGACACATAACGAGCAAAGCATATTTTTGAGAATGAGGGAGGGTGGAGCAGAGATCCAAAGCCCATCTGTAGGAAATAGAACACTCTCCCCCCCAGAGGGGCAACAGGTAAGGGGTGAGTCACCAGGGTGCAATAAAGCATCGATGAAACACACTATATTCCTCTGCTTCCTTGAGGCTTCCTCACCCCCCACCCTCCAACCCTGACCCTAGTGCTGCTTCTCAAGTCAGACTAGATTGGAACATGTACACAGGTATAGAAATGAGATGGGAAAGCAAGAAACACAGATTCTGGGAACAGGAGTGGAAATAGCGATACCAAAAGGGTAGGGGAAAGAGGAAGGGAGAAAGAGGGAAACTGATCATAATTATCAACACATAACCATATATCCCTCTCCAGAAGGAAGAACAACAGAAAACATGGAGGAAGGGAGACAGCAGTTGGTGTGAAATGTGAAAATAATAATAATAATGTACAATCTATCAAGGGGTTATGAGGGTGGGTGGGGAGGCAAAGGGGGAGGAGAGGAGCTTATGCAAGGGCTCAATAGAAAGTAAATGTCTAAAAAAGAATGGAGGCAACATATGTACAAATTCACCCAATGCAAACGGTGTATGGATTGTGGCAAGAGTTGTAAGAATCCAAAAAATCAAAATTAAAAAAAATAATAGATCAGCCAGACCATTTGCCAACATGACCCACCCTGACTGCAGAACCTCTCAGCTTCTCTCTGTCTATGCAACTAGCTGGGTAGGAGCAAATGTTTTGCAGTAAAATTCCTTCTCATTCGTTGGGAAAGGTGACTTGGACCCGCTCAGACTTACCCAGTCTTCCCAGGATCCCTTGGGATTCTGCTTCTTGAAGGGCTCCAGCCTTTTCAGGATGGTCTGACAAGCCTCCTAAAGAGAATGCCCAACACATGAGGCCCATCTGTCTTCTGCATTCTGTGGCCCAGGCAATATCTCAAGGGACTTGGCAAAGTCAAGCAATGTTGAGCCTCTGTGGGACTTAGACCTCCTTGTTGACACCCTCCCAGGGCTGAGGAGCCAAGAGTGGAAATCACCCATCTCTGCCAAAGGAACTACCACTGGCTTTGCTTGGAGAACACTTCCTGAATCAGTTATCAGGAGGCTGATAATGTGCAAGACATTATGGGGACCATACATAGGAAGCTTCTCCGGTCAATCTCCCTTGGGTAAGGAGCACATGGGTAAGGAGCAGCAAAAGGGTCTGACTGGCTTCATGGATGCCACAAGTAGCTTCAATTTCAGCTCAGTTTCTTATGATCAGTTCGAGCACCAATAGAATATACAACCTTCTCTTCCCTCCTCCTGCTCTTATCCTTCTGGCTTTGATGGGAGTATTTAGTATTCTTGAGTCTCTCCTTCACCCTGTAGTTTAGAGGGAAGCACCCTCTTGGATGAGGGAGTCAAAGTCATAGTCATAGCCAGAGGTCCAACCACTAATTCAGGGACTCTCCCCACCCAAACCCCTGGCCGGCCCTCAGCTCCCACAGGCTTCTTACATAGACAGCTTGTCCATTGATGTCAGTGCTGACGGAGGCAGCGGTTGGAGAGGTATTAGGCACAGTATTCGTGCTCGTCTCACTGATGTAAATCTTGGAGGTGGGGATTTTCAGAGCTCTGCTGGCCACCTGCAAAAAAAGAATATATCACCCTCTAGGAAAGGGGTCATTTCAGGGATTGGCTGGGTTGTACCCAATACAGCATGCAGGTTCACTGTTACAGGGAAAAAGAAAAAAAAAAAAGGTCACTTTGTAAGCTATCATCTTATTGAGACTGGGAAGTCCTGGTGACTGGCCGAATTTGAAGGAACAATTGATAATGTGGTTTAGTTGGGTCACAAATGCATAAACCTAATGGTGACTGACATAACAGCACAGCTGGTGTTGTGGGTTGTTCATTGAGGTGCTAATTGCAAGGTCATCAGTTTGAAACTACCAACCTCTCTGTAGGAGAAAGAAGAGAGTTTCTGCTCCTATAATGGCTTACAATTTTAGAAACCCACAGGGAAGTTCAACTCTGTCCTGCGGCATCCCGAGGAGTCATGGTTGACTCCATGCTAGTGGGTTTCTTGAATGATGACCAAAAATATTCTTTAAGGTAATTCTGGCTTTGAAGAATCCATTTGGACCAATTCTCATGAGCCAACTGCATGTGCCAAGTTGAATTCTGCTCCATCAACCAGGCTGCCATGGGAGAAGTCTCAGATTGGGTGATGAACTAGCTACCATCACACATAGAATTGGATCTACCTTACACAGGGCGCATAGGGACCTGAAATGTTGGGAATAGAAGTAACCTCCGTGATCACCTGGCCCATCCCTAGGCACAGATGAGAAAGCCAAAGATGAAGGGGAGACTTGCGCAGGACCCTACCAAATGAAGCCCGAAGCTCAGGGGAGCTTCTGCTGTCAGTATGTCCTACCACTTAGTTTCTCATAGAAGATGCCACAGTGACAGATAAGATTCTCATCATACCATATCCCTTCCTTGAGCTCTGTCGGCTCACCTGGACCATCTTGGTGTGCAGGCCTTGACCCATCTCTGTTCCTCCGTGGGTCAGCAGCACCGAGCCGTCTGTGTACACATGCAACAGAGCGCCTGCCTACAAGAAGAGAAGGGTGTCAGGCAAGATGCAACAAGCTCTTAGCTTAACATAATCGCAATCCCCAAACTCAACTATGCAAAGCTTGGAGCCAAAGGTACAAGGACTCGGGAAAAAGAAAAACAGCAGCAACATTTTTTAATATATACTCCTGTAAAGAATTATAGCAACATAAATACTGTGGTTTAATTTAGATCTTGTGATTTTAAATGACACTGAAAAGAAACAGGTCTAATATCATTGTCTTCATTCTGAAGATGAGACAAAAGGCACTCCACAGCAGAGAGGCTGTGGGCAGCCCTACAATGAGGTGGAGTAAGAGCTAAAGGTTCAGTCAAGCTTCCCGCTGCTTTGCCTGTCGTGTGATGTATTAGAGATACAGAGATGTGATTTAACAGCCAGGAAGTCTGGGTAATTGTTGATACCAGTGACAATGTGACTTCCCTCACAATACTATCAACAAAGGAAAGTTGTGGGGGCTGTTACCAAGCCTGTGGTGGTCAACAAGATTTGATATAAATAGCAATTTTGAAGCTATTACCTGATTCAGAAAAGGCACCGTGAAGCTTATTCCAAATTTGGTAGGGAGTATGCACAGTCCTCTCTTTTTCCAACAATTCTCTCTGGCGAGAAAAGAACATTCTCATAGGACTTTCTCTAATATACTTGTGGCAGATTGGACATAGTCTCAGTGAGCATCTTTTCACCAAATCAGAATGATGGGTTCTTGGAGCCATCCATATCATCGTAGTCAAAAAATGGGCTGTGCCCAAAATATGTAGGCAAAGATGAGGGGTTACATTCTGGGTTCTTAGATACACTGGAGCAGAGACCACACCTTGGAGTCCTGCTTTAAAGAATGGGATCGGGATTAGGTCAGAGCATCCTGGTGATCTTGGAATGCTATCATCCCAGGCATGAGTTGTGACTTGGCGATGACAGTACCTCTTCTGTGCTTTAAAGTTGGTATCAGTAAGTCCCTGAGGAAGATGAGGCAGCACCATTCTCCCTACTCCACTGATGATACAACCAAGTCGCAAGGAGATGACACAACCGCCAAAGTCATAGTTATCAATGAGTGGTAGAGCCAGATGTTAGCCAGCCACTAACAGGGGTATTCTCAGCCCCAGGTCAAATTCTCTTTGTAACGTGGCATTCCCAGAAGGCTCGCAAACTTGTAAAAATGGACAACTGAGGGGGCTGTAACTCTAAGTATAGACTTTGAAATCTCCTGCCCTGAGGCTGAAAATCATTATCAGCAGCATTTCTGTATGAAATTATTATTTTTCTATTTTAGACTCAGCAAAAAAGGCTACAGAATCCAAAACCCAAGAAAGAACCAGAACAGGGCATTCCCCCCTTCCCTGGCACTCACTTGTTGAACTTCTCGATGTTTTTCTTCCGTTCCTGGTACTGAGAGCTTGCTAGGCACTCATCCCAGCACTTGGGCAGAGTGATTCCCTCCAGTTTCTGGTTGAAGTGTGTCAGGTCTCCTTCTTTGTAAAAGTTCTTCCTCCGCACCTTTCCAAGGAGAGAGACACTCAGAGCCTGTTGGTGGCAAGGGGCTAGACCTAAAGATAAGCCCACAGCATGTTCAGCAATGCCTGCACCACCGCCTTTCATGGGAGATGCCCCAGAGACCCAGCCACTACCATCAAAGCAGGTTAACCCACTCAGACTGGTGCCCTAACATGCCCCACTTACTTCTTCTGCAGGGAGGCCACATGTCACTGCGACTTCGCTCATCCAGTTCTCCACAATGAGCATCCCCTGGGGCCCCCCGAAGCCCCGGAAAGCCGTGTTGGAGGGCAGGTTGGTCTTGCACAGTCGCCCAGTGCCCCGGATATTGGGGATTTTATAGCAGTTGTCCATGTGGAATAGAGCTCGCTCCATTATCTGAAGTGGGAGGAAAGCAAAATAAGAAAAAAAAACAGAGCAATCGTTTCATGGCTCCTTCAAAAATGAACTTTCAAGAACTACACCTATCCTGCTCTTCCCAGACCCACTGTCAGTGCTCTTCTTCAGGCCCAAAGTCCTGCTTCTCTGGGACATTGCAACAGCATCCTTATGGAAACTTAGCATTTACTTTTCCTTCTTCCATGTTTGATCATTGCCAACAGGCATGGTCAGGGGTGATGGGGACTTAAAGAAAATGAGCACAAGAAGAAAATGTTCTAGAATGGATCGTGCTGATGATTGCAGAAATCTTCTTCATATAATTGAATGGGATGACCCGTGAAGTAGATCCCGATACATATATAATATAATGAACTAAGTGAAAGGAAAAATAGAGGCTATCATAAATAATATAAATGAATAAAATTAGAAACAGAAAACATCAAACCAATAAAATGCAAACAGGTTCTTTAAGAAGACTGATAAAATGGATAAATCTGTAAAAAACAAATCAAATCAGAAAGGTGTGTGGTGAGGTTGTATCCTCTCACCGTCCTTATTCCATGTGTACGTTGAGCAAATCATCAGAGAAGCTAGAGTGCATGCAGCATCAGATGTGGAGGAAGGATTAGGAACAACATGAGGTATGTAGATGACACACCTCGCTGACTGAGAGAGAGGAGCAACTGAAGCACTAGCTGACGAAGATCAAGGACTGCAGCCTTCTATAGGGATTGCAACTCAATGTAAAGAAAGCCAAAATCCTCAGAAGTAAACCAATAGACAACAACAAAATCAACAGAGAAAGATTGAGGCTCTCCAGGATTTATCTTGCGTGGATCTATAATCAATGCTCATGAAAGCAGCAGTCGAGAGATCAAACGATGGCTTGCATGAAGCACATATGCCGCACCTGATCTCTGTAGAGCGCTGAAAAGCAAGGATATTACTTTGTGGACTAAGACGAACCCACCACAAGCCACGGTCTTCTCAATGGCCTACTACACATGCGAAAGTTTTGGACACTGAATAAGGAACACCAAAGAAGAATGGATGTGTGTGAATGGAGGTGCTGGTGAAGAATATTAAAAGTACCAGGGACTGCCCAAAGACAAAGAAATCTGCCTCCATTAAAGTACACCTACAGGGCTCCTTGGAGGCAAGGAGGATGAGACTTTATCTAAAATACGTTGGTCTTTCTTGAGGATGTAGAGGGATAGTGAAGGGGGGGAAGGCCCTAGACAAGACGGATTGACACAGGGCCGCCACCATGAGCTCAAGCACAGAAATGGTCGTGAGGACAGGGCAGGAGAGGGCAGGCTTTGTTCTGTGGTGCCCAGAGCCCTCTGGGTCAAAACCGACTGGATGGTACCTAACAATGGCAAGCTACTCCATTTAAGTGAAAGAAGACAGCAGTTTTCCTTCGTAGCTGGTTTATTTCACTTACTGTAATGCTTTCGACATTCAGTCATGTTGTGCAAGCATGAGGATTTAACCTGTATTTATGACTAAGTAATATTTCTCTGTAGATATGGGGATACCGCCCCCACCCCCACCCCAAAAAAAACAACCTGGATGTGATGTGAGGAGGGATAGTGCGTCTGGTGTTCATTCCACCAGGTCAGACTGTTAACCAAGTTTCCTATTTAGAGGTTCTGAAAAGACTGTGTAGCAGTGCATGAGAAAAAAAAAAAGGCCTGATTTGTGGTAGATGGGGGACAGGTTTTGTCACCACAAGAATTCACCTGCTCCCACAGACATCTCTGTGCACCAATTTTTGGTTAAAAAACAGCAAGCCTTTCTTGCCCCCTGTCCCTGACCTTGCACCATGCGACTTCATTTTGTTTTCCCGAATGAAGAGGAACCTGAAAGGACAGTGATATGATGATGTACAAGAGGTGAAGGGAAAATTAAGGAGGTGCTGTCTGCCATCCAAACCGATGAGTCTGAAAAATGTTTCCAAGAATGGAATTGTAGGCTTGACAAATGTATTAAGTAGAATGGAGCATACACTTTGAAGGTGATAAGGTCATTTTGTACAAAAGTGTAAACACCTAGCTTTGAAAAAAAATTTCTGATTTTGGCCACCCCCTTGTACCATTCAGTCATTAAAAGAATGATGTATTGATACCTGCTATAACATGAGTAAGGCTTAAGCATATCATGCTAAGTGAAAGAAGTCAGACACAGAAGATCACATTTTATATCCTTCTATTCATAGAAATCATCACAAAATAAGTCTCAAGGAGACCAGGGGTTGCCTGTGGCTGGGATATACGGAGCGGAAATGATCACAAGGGGCACAAAAGAGCTCTGGGGGTGATAAAAATGTGCAAAAATTGGGAGGTGATCATGGTCCCACCATTGTTTAAATTTGCTAGAAATCATAAAAACCACATACTTCAAACAAATAGATTTCATGGTGAGTAATTATACCTCAGTGAAACTGCCTTTTTTTTTCTCATAAAAAAGATAAGCTGATTTAGTTCATCATTTAAAATTCAAACATCACAGAATGTGCAACATAGAAAATGATAAGGACACCCCTTGTCATTCTACTCCACAGCGATCACATTTTGGAGTCTGATATTTATACACCAACAGACTGTAGCTAGAAGTATACACCTTACATATGAGGGCCCCCTCCCTCAGAGCTCTTGGGAATATTGTGAGATAATGGCTAAAGATCGTGAATGAGAAGGGTGAGCTTCTAATCCGAAAGGTAACACATTATGAGCATCTCAGCTTTAGAGAGCAGCCAAGGATTCCAAAGGAAGAAGCAGTGGGAAGGGGGGCCGGGGGGGGGGGGAGCTGCTGTGGGCACAAGCAAACCCTGAGGAGGGGATGGCTGTGGGGGGTGGAGAGCTTGCTCATGTACCACAGGCTGTAGGCCATGTCCTTGACCCCTGCACCCCACCCCCCAGGCATCAGGGACGCAGAAGCAGACTCTACTCACACTCTGAGAGAGATCCAGGGTGTTCCCCACATTGCTGTAGTGATTCACTTCCAAAGCCACAATCTTCCCAGTCTTCATGAAGCCAACCTGGCAGAAAGAAGAGTGATTGCTCACCACCCACCTCTACTGTCTGTCTCTCATCCTCCACACCCCCTGAGGCTAACTGCAGGAGACAGCAAGAGGCAAAAATGGCCCTGTGGATTCCATTGTTCTAGAATCTAAGCAGGCTAGAACAGAATCAGAGCCAAACAGCTGAGGAAGAAAAACACCAAACGTCATCTCCACTGACACACCGATGAGCCCTCGGCTCGCTCCTCCTTCTGTCTACCGCCTGGTTCTGGTCCAAAGAGAGGGGATTCAGATACAGAAATGAGAAGGGGAGGGGAGACAGAGCAGGGAGGGAGGAAATTGGAAAAAGAAGAGAGACTCCCCTTGCAGCATGTGGTTAGCAGAAGATGGAAGCTACACATTGCATGAGCCTCTATGTGCTTTCCCTCCCTGGCCTTAGGAAACCATCACCAATCTTGTATCTGAGTTACCAAGGAGGAAACTGGGACACCATATGATGAGTGTGCTGTCCTTGGATACACAGAATTTGAGAATAAGAGGGACATTATCTCTTTCAGGGAGTTAAATCATGGAACAAATTCTGAGTAGGTCCAAGGGGAGAGGTTCAAAGCCAGCTCATGAAGGGAAAAGGTTCCCAGGTTCCCAGGGCTGGGCTGCTGTCTGTAAGTCCAGACTGCAGTGCAGACAGAGGGATCGGGCAGCACAGGCACTAGTCATACATCAAAGCCTTCAAAAGAAGGTCCCAGTTGGCCACTTGACTCATGCCCAGAACCCTTGATGATCTGGCAAATTAGCACCTTCGGCCCATCCAAACCTCGGGGAAGTTGGATTTCTATCGTAAATGACTGTGTGGTCATTCTGATCTTGACATCAGGCTGTGCAGATGTTACCATTGAGACATCCTAAGGGATAGGCTTGCTCTCCATCTGCTGACATTCTTGTTTCGGGGCCTGACTTGACCACAGGAAAATCACAAAAGGAGTTTACCCAGTCTTGGGGCATCCCTTGGAAAGAGGTCCGCCAGCCTTCCCAGCACCATGCCCTGTGTTGTAACTCTCATCATAGTTAAACTCCTCTCACTGCTGTTTCGGCCTTGAATTTCTACAGCTAGATAGCCAGGCAAAGTATAAGGGTACAGCCCAGGATCCCTGGGCCTTTGTCCCCAGGTCCTGCCCACCCTGGCACGGTACCCCAGTGTCTAGAACCTTGTATCGAGCCAAGAAGGGGTGTCTGCCACCAGTTATCAGCATGTCTTCATCACGGTCCAGCATGCAGCGAACGGGACGGCCAGTCCTAAGGGAAGTTCCCACAGATTAAACACCATTGAACTTTCCACAAAAGCCCAGTCCTGTGGTCTCGGGATATAAACAGAGATGGAAGCCTTCCTTGTCCACCTGGTGCAAGGCTTGTGTGAGTGCTCACTGTGCCGAACCCAGGGGGAATATAGGGGTAGTTGCATACCCTTGACCTAGGGAAGCTCACCACCAAGCAGGGCAGATAAGATGGAGATGCAGGGATCAGACTACAAAGAAGAGATAAGTGATGATAGCTGCCTCCCTTTATCCTAAACACCAGAACTAGATGCCGTTGAGTCAGTCCTGACTCACAGCGCCCCCATGGGTGTCTGCATAGAACTGTGCTCCATAGAGTCCATGGCTAATGCTTCAGAAGTAGATCAGCAGACAGGCCATTCTGCTGAGGAGCCTGTAGGTGGACTAGAACTCCCAACTTTTCCATTAGCAGTGAGTAGGTTATCTGTGGGCCCCACCCAGAGGCTTCCCCTTTGCAGGCGAGCTTTAAAAGCAGTGGGTGGTGAGTATTCAAAGAAGGAACAAACTACTTCGCAAGGGAGGAAATCTAGAGATTGTCCTGGTGGGGCTTGGGACTCACTTATGTGCAGCGAGGGCCACTGCGGTAGACACCACGGTGCTCCGAGTCTCCTTCCCACCAAAGCCTCCGCCCATTCTCTTCACTCGGACCACAATGCGGTTCTCCGGAACCCCCAACATTTTTGCCACAAAACTCTGTGGACAGAAGAGAGACACTTTCATCAAACGCACCATTCAAGTTTATTTCAGGCCAGCGTGCCCAGACCCATTTACTGTGGGAATTCTGGAATTCCTTTGATTCTGAAGTTAATCCCCTTCCTCTCACATCTACCCTTCGGGTTTGTAGTGCTGGGGCCCTCATCAATCTCTGGGGAGTGAACTTGTCATTTGTAACCAGAGGTCCTGACCACGAGTCACAACATGCACTCAGAGCCAGAACTCATTCCATCTGGCTGGACCACTCGATCCGGAGGAGAGGATCCGTTGTCAGAAACACTGGAAACTACTGTCATCTTACACTTGGTACAGAAAGGGGGGCTCTTGGGGCTCCAGCAGACCACTCGGTAGTCCCTGCAGCTATCAGCTTTGATATGACTTGATCATGCCTCTAGAATGAAGACAGTTGACATGATCCGGGCTCCAGGAAGTTGTGAGAATTTATCTATTATTAGAACAACCCTATTAAGCCAAATTTTACTGATTAAGAAGCTGAGGCAGCACTCAAGTACTTCCTAAATGCAAGAACACTTTGTTCTATTAAATTGGCATTCCATGATGCTCACCTTCCCTACCCAATCACTGAAGACAAAAGTGTGCATAAGCAATGGTGGTGAAGAAAGCTGATGGTGCCCAGCTATCAAAAGATGGAGCATCTGGGATCTTAAAGGCTTGAGTAAACAAGCGACCATCCAGCTCAGAAGCAACAAAGCCCACATGGAAGAAGCATAACAGCATGTGGACCATGAGTTGTCAGGGTTTAAGAACTAAAAATCATAACATTGCGTGCTCGCTTTTCTGATATGATCACTGATGACAAATGTGTGCATAAGCAAATGTGGTGAAGAAAGCTGATGGTGCCCAGCTATCAAAAGATATAGCGTCTGGGGTCTTAAAGGCTTGAGTAAACAAGCGGCCATCCAGCAACAAAGCCTACATGGAAGAAGAACCCCAGTCTGTGTGAACACAAGGTGTTGAAGGGATCCAGTGTTAGGCATCAAAGAACTAAAATTATATCATTATAAATAAGGGGGAGTACAGACTGGTGACCCAAAGCCCATCAATAGGTGAAGCTACATCCTCTTTCAGAGGGGTTACAGGGAGGAGATGAGCCAGTCAAAGTACAGTGTAGTAACAATGAAATACACGTCTTTCCTCTAGTTCTCAAATGCTTCCTCACACTCACTATCATGATTTTGGTTCTACCAGACAAGCCTGACTGGAACAGGGGATGTACACTGGAGGTGGAAACATGGGGAACTTAGGATAGATATTCCCTCCGGATGAGTGATGGGAGTGGTGAGACTGGGAGGGTGGAGGGATGGTGGAGTAGAAAGGGGGACCTAATTTCAGGGATCTACATATAACCTTCTCTCTGGGGCATGGCCAGCAGGGAAGTGAGTGAAGGGACACATTGGACAGTGTATGATATGAAATAGCAATTTGTAAATTATTAAAGGTTCATGGGGGGTAGGAAGGAAGGGAAATATGGGGAGGTGGAACTGGGGACCTAAGTGGAGGGAGGATGTATTGAGAGTGATGATGGCAACAAGTGTGCAAATGAGATCTGCGTACAATTGATGTATGTATGGATCGTGAGGGGAGGTGTGTGAGTACCCAATAAAATGATTCATGAAAAAAAGGGGGGGGGAGGAGATAGCTTTTTTTTTTTAAGAAGAGCTTATACCAAGGGCTCAAGTGGAAAATGTTTGGAAATGTATGTGGCAACATGTGTGCAAATGTGCTTGATACAGAAGATGTACTGAATGTTAGAATAGCTGTAAGAGCCTCCAATAAAATTATTTAAAAAAAAAGAAACTGAGGCAGCAAGGAACCAAGTTCAGGGGTGCCAGCTTTTGGTGACGTCTCCATCCATGGTTTTACCGCAACTGGAACCAAGCCCTTGCCCGCACTGTCACTCCTGGCCTGCAGGGAGTGCCCAGGTTTACTCCCGGGGCGTCACCATGCCACAGGACCTCTACCTGGGTCTTCGTGGTGTTCTGTGTAGACACAAAGAGTTCCATCTCGCCTTCTTCGCCTTTGGGGACAGCGATGCTGCAGTGAGTCTCCAGGTAGAAGTGCTCCTGGCCACCGATGTACAACTCACCTGGGGGAGGGGGGGAGGGGAACAAGGCCACCATGAGCCACAAGTCTGCTGAGGAAAAGAGCAGCTTCTGCCAAATGCATTGGGCAGGTACCAAGTCCTCTCAAGTGACTTCATTCCATGACTGGAGTAGAATGGTGTGTGGGTGGGGGCGCGGGGGTGGGTGGGCCTCGATCACCTGAAAGCTGAAGAGTCTCTCCAAGGACAATGACCAGGACCACAAGAACCATAATTAAAAGGCATCAGGGTGTTTCCTCTCCCTGCCATCTCAGAGGAGAGCGGTCTTTTAAAACTGTCACTGCGAAATTCTGAACAAGGTCAAGAAGGAAGGGACAGCTAGGAGTAGCAGGCTGACGAGGAAAGGGACCTCCACAACTGATGAGAGCAGGTGCGTTGGAGAGGGAAGTCGCTCGTGCAAGGCTGGCTCGTGCAGGAGGGCAGTGCACGAGCTGAACCTTGGGCAGCAGACAACCAAGGAGACAGAACTCGCCAGGCAGAGATCTTGTCCCAGGGTGAGTGAGCTCTTGGGACCGTTTTTCACCGTGTGGGAGAAGAAGGGGGGAGGAAGGAAGCTTCTGGGTGGGACAGCATGAACTGAAAAGGTAGAAGGTAAGAGTCTAGGCATCTGTGGGATAGGAGATGGGCAGCCCCAGCGCTGGTCAGGCATCAGGAGCCATACTTGCTGCTTGACTTTCCTCCCGATCAGAACGCAGCCCTCTCTCTCTAGCACCAGGTCAGAAGAGCCAACTGGCAGAAGAATGGAAGGAAGAAAGCCTTTCCCAGCCCACCCACTGTCTCTTAGTGTCATCAACAGTCATGGGACTCTGGTGTGGGCGCCATTGCCTTCCTCCAGAAACATATGCTTGTCAATCCTACCCTGTGCTAGAATCCCATCTGCAAACAGGGCTTCCTTTGTTGTGTCAATAAGACCCTGCCAGCATGAGGTATGTTTTAACCACTCACTTTTGAGAGCTAGAAGGAACAGATTAGCTACAGCAGCAAAAAGAGGTAGGTACAACAGGTAGGGGATGACAGATGGCACACCACGGGAAGCCCTCCAAGAACCCAGGAGCCGAAGAGAGAAAAAAGAGACAAGGACTTTCCTCAGGAGCCAAAGAGAGAAAAAACCTTCCCCTAGACCCAGAGCCCAGAATTCATATTTGTAAGAACATATTTGTGAGAATAAAAAGAAATCTCTTGTTAAAGCCACTGATCCTGTGGTACATTAAGAAACCATTTCTCTTCTCCAGGGCTCAAAGTCAACTTTTTGGACTGAGTTCTAAACTCAGCGCTGTCCACCCCCCACTTTCCTCTGTCCCCCACCCAGGGCTGGCCCAGCCTCCTGGCTCCATGGTGCAGCTCTACCTGAAACAACGTTATCGGCTTCCGCGAAACCCTTCTTGAGGTCTCCTTTCTCAATCTTCAGTTCAGCACCATAGAAAGAGTTGTTCTTGATTGCATCCTAAGAATCAGAAAGACATTTCAATGATTTCTCTCGTGGTTCCTGACTGGGGAATAGGAATATCTCTGAATGGCTGCCTCTCTCCTCTCACATTACAGTCTCTAAGGACTTCAAAAAGGAGCAAATCCACAGCCATCCTGTCGGTTCTGACTCGGTGCAACTCTAGACACAGTTCTGAGGCTGCAAATCTTTGTGGGAGCAAGACAGCCTCGTCTTCCACCATGGGGCAGATGGTGGAGTTGAACTACCAACTTCTGGTTAGCAGCCCAATGCCTACCCAGCCATACTACCAGGCTCCATTAGCCTCACATAAAGGATTAAAGTAAGTCCCCTTGTATCCCAGGAAATCATCTTCTTCTATTTCTTCAGAAATTTGTAAACTTGGATCTTTGAGAAAAAGAAAAGACTTCTATAGGGAGTCAACTGGAACTGAAATTTAGGGAGAAAGGACCCAGTTTTGTCATCAGCAGAATGAGCCAAAGATGATAACACAGAAGACTCAGCAGAACCACAGAATCCCAGGGGCAGAATAAATTTAAAAACTGATCTATCAAGTCGCCAGGCTGCCCAAATCTCGTTTAGAAAACAAGCAACCAGATGCGATTGAGTTTAATTCTGACTCAACCTGTGTATGTCAAAGTAAAGCTATAGGCTTTGTGCTTGCTGATTTTCCTGAACCCTAGATCCTCTAGGGTTTTCCCAAGGAGTCTGCAGGTGGGCTAGACCCTCCAACCTTTTGGGTAGCAGGTACAGGCTCACCGATCCCTAGAGTAGGCTAATGAATGTGCATCCATATATAGAGAGAGCCCACTACTCGGCACAGACAGCCCACTCGCAGATACCTCGATGGTGATGATGGCTGGGAGTTCTTCATAGGTGATTTTCACTCCTTGAGCAGCTCTCTGTGCATGCTCTGGGGTGTCGGTGACGACAGCGCCAATGATGTGTCCAATACAAGTGACCTAGTTACAGAACCAGGTGATTAAAAACCTAAGTTCCATATAAAGCAAATTGGTTTTGAATTGTTCTGAAAGACAACAAAAGTCCCTGCCCCACACAATCTCCCATGAAGGTGCAGTTTAAAAATGTTGGTGAACGTTTGACTTCCTTATGTTACTGATATCCATGGAAACTTATACCTCATCGTCAATGTTTAGAATCTATGGAACTAGTATAGGAATTAGATGACAAACAAAATATAAGCATCAATTCTGATTATGTAATACTGCCAGCCAGTTCATAAGCTTGACTAGCTGGGATGTGGGGATTGATTAGTGACGTCTGTCATGACCAGAATGTGAGGAATGGCACTATGAAGAGTGATTTGTCAACTTGCATCTCTTCTACCCCTCTTGTTCTTCATATGAAGAGGCCCAGACACAGAAAGAGAAGTCGTACTTGATCTTAGATCCCGACTCTCTATTTTATTTTATTTTTACCATTCCTTCTCCCTCTGTCCTATTCCTCAATTTTGCACTGAAAAATTCTCAAAGGCAGCGGTCAAGACTATTGTTGTTAGGTGAAATCACACCCGTTCTGACCCATAGCAACCTTCTGCTCAACAGGGAAACTCACTGCCTGGTTCTACGGCCCCCTCACAATCATTGCTCTGCCTGAGCCCACTGTCACAGCCGCTGTGTCCATCCCTCTCATTGAGGCACTTCCTCTTTTTTTATTTGCTGTCCCTCCACTTTACTAAGCATGAGGCCCTTCTTCAGGGCCTAGTTTCTCCTGTCAAGATATCCAAAGTATTTCAGACAAAGCCTTGCCATCCTTTGCCTCTAAAGAGCACTCCGGCTGTATTTTTTTCCAAGACAGGTTGCTTTGTCCTTTTAGGAGTCCGTGAGAATGTCAATGCTCTTTTCCAGCCCCACAGTTCAAATGCACTGATTCTTCCTCAGTCTTCCTTCCTCCGTAACCAACTTCCACAGACAGAGGAGGCAATTGAAAATGCCATGGCTCGTGTCAGGCATATGAACCTTAGTCCTCCAAGGAATAGCCTTGCTTCTCAATGCTGTAAAGAAGTCTTGGGCAGCAGATTCACCTAACGCAACTCGTCTTCTGATCGCACGGCTGCTGCTTCCTTGAACATTGTTTCTGGCAGTTCTCAACTGCTGCTTCTTAAACCTGAAACTCCAGACAAACTTTTCTCTAGATTTTACAATATTAATTTTAACTCTCTCCTACCCACAAAATCTTCATGGCTCTCCTTCAGAGATAAGCTTTGTCCAAAAATACCCAAATAAGCAATAAAATGATTTTTGCCCAACTAGTATCTTTGTGATTTGAGGTTTATGACAATAGTGAAAAAATACCCTGCAAGTCCGATTAAGGTACTGACTAAATTGGTTCTTGAACCAGGATGGTTCTCACTAACTAAAGAGCAAGCAATATGCTCAGGGGGTTTTCCAGCTTGTTTTAACAGTTGCTCCTCTGTGTTCTTTCTCTTGAGTCCTTGTGGCCCTTACTTCTAGTTTTCTGGCCTGTCTTTTAATTTTAATGATAAACTGAGTCTACCCTAAATCTGTAAAACTATCCCTGTGGGCTTCCAAGCCTGGTACTCTTGATGGAGGTAGAAAGGCTCATCTTGTACCCTTGGAATGGCTAGTGGTTTCACACTGCTGACCTTGTGGTTAGCAGGGAAACTCAGAACCCACTACACCACAGGCTCCACACTATTAGGAAAAGTCAGTTTCTGAAAAAGGACATCATGCTTGGTAAAATAGAAGGGCAGTGAGGAAGACCCTTCTTCAGTGAGATGGATTAACAGAGTGGTTGCCAAAAGGAGCTCAAACATAGCAATTGTAAGAATGGTGCAGGACTTTGGCAGCATTTTCTTCTGTTGTACAAGTACAGCTGCCGTAAGTTGCAATGGACTTGATGACACTTAGCAATACGAACACCAGAAAGAAACCTACTAGTGAGCTGAAATGGACAGGTACTTGAACTTGAACTTGAACAGAATCATCATAAGGCACTACTCAAGGATAAGAGATGGAACCAAAATGGTATCACATGGTCAAAAAAAACATCTCAAGATCAATCTTGAAATCCAATCCTGCCTGTGCTAGGATAATATCCATACACTTACAACAAAGACCAATTCATAGGACTCTAATTCAACTTTATACACTGACCTTTAAAGCCAATGATGAAGAATTTTACCAACTCCTTCTGTCTCAAAATGACCAAACATACTATCAAGATGCACTGAAACTTACTGGTGATTGTTAGAAACAAAGAGGAAGGATCTGTAGTTGGAAAATTATGGCCTTGGTGACAGAAACAACACTGGAAGTTGCATGAAACAATGTTCCAAGACCATTGACTTCTTCATTGAAAATACCTTTTTGAACAACATACATGGGTGACTGTACACACGGAGACTTTGCCAGATGTAATACACACAAGCAAAATTGACTATGTCTGAAAAAGAGATGATAAAGAAGTTCAAGATTATCATCTAGAACAAGGTCAGGAAGAGTCCATCAATTGCTCATTTACAAGTTCAAGATGAAGCTGAGGAAAATTAAAACAGGACTGTGAGAACCAAAATTAGACCTTGAATAGACCCACTTGAGTTAGGGACCATCACAAGACTTAGTTTAATGCCCTAAACTCTAATAACCGAACAACAGAGGAGTTGAGGGATGATGTCAAGAATGTTATACTTGGAAAAGGACAGGAAAGAAAGAAAATACTAAAATGGAGGACAGAGCAGACTTAGAAACTTACTGTGGAACAGAAACAAGCTGAGGGGGAAGGAAGACATAGTGAAGGAAAGGGATTGAATGGAAAATTCAAAGGGCAGCTTGAGAAGGGAAAGTAAAGTGTTTTAACAAAATGTGCAAAGACTTGGAATTAGAAGAGTGTATGGGAAGAGCACATTCTGTATATTCCAAGCTGAAAGAATTCAAGAAATATTTCAAGTCTCAAGTTGCGCTATTAATGGAATGTCAAAAAGTTTTTTTTAATAAAATAAAGCAAAAGGACATCAAAGGAAAATGGAAGTGATGCGCAAGTCACTAAACCAAAAAGGATTGGTCAACATTCAGTCATTTCAAGAGGGAATATATGATCAACAATCAATTGTATCAATGGCAGACGTTCAAGCTACACTGAAAGCACTAGTGAAAAACAGGCCCTAGGAATTGCCCAAATACCAACTGACATGCTTCAGTGAATAGATGCAATGCTGGAAGCACTCACTGATCAATGCTAAGAAATTTGGAAGATAGCTACCTAGACAATTGACTGGAGGAGAACCACATTTATGTCAATTCAAGTAAAGGCGACCCAACAGAATATGGAAATTATTGAACAATTTCATTCATATCATGAGTGGAAATATGCTGAAGACAATTCAAAAGCAGTTGCAGTAATATGTCAAAAGAGAGCTGCCAGAAATTTAAGCCAGATTCAGAAGAGGGTATGGAGTGAGGACTATCACTGCTTGACATTGAATTCATGTGCTGAAAGTAGAAAATACCAGAAAGATGTTTACTTGTGTCTTATTGACTATGTTATATATGGAGTATATGAAGAATGGAAATTCCAGAAAACTCCCTTGTGCTCACACTGAGCCTATACATAAACAAGAGATAGTTACTCAAACAGAAAAAAATGGATGCTTAATAGTTTAAAATTAATAAAGATGTTCATCAGATTCCTTTTTCATCATGCTCACTAATCTGTATGCTGAGAAAATAATCTAAGAAACTGAACAGCACAAAGAATAATGCTGCATCAGGAATAGAGGAAGGCTTCTTAACACTTTTGATAGATTGATGACATACACAACCCTCTTTGCTGAAAGTCAAGAGAACTCAAAGCAAGTACACATGCAGATAAAGACTACAGCCCTCACTATGGATTCTACCTCAATTTCAAGACAACAAAAATCCTCACCATTCGATCAATAGATGACATCATGAGAGCCTGAAAAATGGTTGATTTGTCAAAGATTTCATTTTACTTGAACCAACACTCATGGAAGCAAGCGTCAAGATATCAAAGAATATATTAGTGATTCTATAAAGACAACAAATAGAATAGGGATTCTTGGGGGGTGCCACAGGCAAGGGGCTATAGGGGAGCTCAAGAAGGAAGAAAATGTTTTGGAACTGATTATGGTAGTGATTGATATGATTGAACTATGGAAAGGTAGAATGTCTGGACTAGCTCCTAATAAAATGGCTTGAGGGGGAAAATATTTTTTTAAAAAAAGAACTTATTGCATTGGACAAATCTGCAGCAAAAGACTTCTTTAAAGTATGAAAGAACAAATATCTCAGTTTGAGAAATAAGGTATGCCTGGCTCAAGCCAAAGCTGAAGAATGAATTAGGAGAACAATAAGAAATGATACATTTAAACCACACCATAGTGAAGACTATGAACTACACCATGGACAGTCAGAAGGACAAACCCTTTCTGGGAAGAAGTACAATTGGAAAACTCTTTAGAAAGCAGGACGATGAGCATTTGCCTCACGTACTTTGGTCTTGTGACCAAGAAATGTCAATCCCTGGAGAAAGGTACCGTCCTGGGTAAAGGAAAACCCTCATGGAGATAGATTAACACCGTGGCTGCAACAGTGACTCAAACACGCTTGCGAAGATGACCTGGGACAGGGTGATATTTCCTTCTGTTGTGCACAGGATCACGATGAGTCAGACCTACTGGATGGAACTTCAACAACAACTCCCACCCTGAATTGGTAACACTTGATCTGCATTGGACTGGTGAGGCACCTGTCTGAGAGCTAGCCTATGAGCAAAGCGTATGGATTTTTGTAACAGCTTTCCTGAATGTTTAGAAACTTTGGATGGAGCAGAATTCTACACTGTTGAGATCAGTTGATAAATGTTCATATAAGTGAAATATCAATACATGTTGTGGTCATTTCTTGTATGTTTCATGTATTCAATGGATTCCTACCTTTATTTTCTTTTTGAGTTAAAGGGTTTTATATACCAATCAGGACCAGATTGTGAATACAAGTACAATCACTAGCCTTTTCAAGTGAATGGTACTATCTTAGCAATTAGTATTGTTACCAATTAAATGAATAAGCAAACATTAAGTTAAAACTCAAAGTGTTTCCAGGCATGTTCTATCCCTTTATTAATTATCTTTCATATTTGTCCATTAAATGATGCCTACAATATATACCACTTACTTCACATGGAGGAAAGCAATGGAAAATGAGCAAAATTTAAAACTTAAATACTCATTCCACTTACTTCATATGGAGGAAAGCAAACCCAAGACATACCTTATCTGTCGCAAAGACCGTTTCATCATTAAAAAGTCCAGTTATGTTACTCCCAGGAATATCATCAGCTGAGAGGAAGCAAACAAAGCCAGGGACCTTCTGAGCTTCTGATGTATCTATGGACCTGCAAGACAGAGCAATGTGAGGGATCCGGTTCCAAAATAAAGCAGGAGGTTTGTTCCCTGATAGAATAACTGTCTCCACTTTGATAGTCTTCCCTCCACCCTGACTCCTCTTATCAACTCGTTCCAGTCAAGCCCATTGGATTTCAGTCTGTCCTATTGTGTACATGCTGATTAAATAAACGCTTGCTACATGCTGCCTGCTGTGTTGATTGCTACAAGGGATGGTGTATGACAGTAGGGCAGGTCAACCCCTAAGAAGTTTGTTCTCTTCTCCAAGGAGAAGGGAATGAATTCAAGTGAGCAGCATTGACTC
The DNA here is from genome assembly GCA_004026705.1 of Nesogale talazaci. Classification (NCBI taxonomy): domain Eukaryota; kingdom Metazoa; phylum Chordata; class Mammalia; order Afrosoricida; family Tenrecidae; genus Nesogale; species Nesogale talazaci. The sequence continues at coordinate 16,362 of PVJH01021907.1, read as the reverse complement.
TGGAGAGTTCCAGCTGTCACGGCCTCCAACTAATTCCCACTGGACATCAGCATCTTGGGTCCCTCTGCCTATCACAAGTCCAATGGTCTTGAGGTTTACACAGTCGGATTTCTCATATACATTAATGCCAGCACAGCAAGGCAACTCAGAAATAATTAGGCAGCGTGAGGATCCTGGAAGATGTTAACAATTTAGCAGTCTGAACCATGTCTCTGTGACTAAAACGGGTGCCCTTACTGTGGGAGAAAACCAGGGGAAGGAAAGTGTCACCATGATGAAGTTCGAACCAACTGCTAAACAGTTCAATCCTTGCAAGAACCGCCCCCCTCCCCAGAAACTGTTGTCATTCTCCCCACTTTATATTTAGGAAAATGAAGTGCCAAAAAGATGGTTGGATGTCTAGGCCACAGTCATCTGGACAGGAAGCAACAGAAGCAAGATGAGACTTGAGGTTAAGCTACCAGGGGACTCCAAAGGCTGTGCGCACAGTTCATGTGCTCAGCTGTTGCCCAAGAGCCCAAATCCACTCAGAGGCACTCAGAAGAAAGACCTGGAGGTCCTCTTCCAAAGAATCAGGCAGTGAAAGCCTTATCGAGCACAGTTCTACTCTGACACTCAGGGGGTCGCTGCGAGTCAGAATGACTCCATGCAGAAAGTGCTGGAAGGGGAAGGAAGGCCCACATGGTTCGCCATGTCTGCTCCACTGCGCTTCTGGGTTATGCAGCGATTACAATGTCTGCCCCTCCTCTGACACCTTTCGCTGGGATGGCACAAAGTGGGGGGGGGTGGGGGGGTGTCAAGTGTAGAACCAAGTCAGCTTTGATTCTCCTCGGAGCTCCACATAGGATGCCGTCAGAAGCAGCGCCCAATGAGTGTCGCCACAACCCTGGCAATCCTACCCACTGAAGCGTACATCTCTGCCACTGCCCCAGAGAGCTGGAGGAGTTTTTATCTGGATGTGAATTCCATTTACAGCCGGTTCACCATTGAGGGAACCTGTCTTCAGGTTCAGATCAGCTGTCAGAGAAAAGACCCATGAGCTGATGTCTAAGGCTTGCAGCTGCAAAGATCCGAGGGAGGCATTTCCAAGATGTTCCACCCAGTGGACACAATGTGTCACATATTGAAGGGGATGTCGCTTACCAACCTCGGGTCTGAGCATCTGGAAGCAGCACAGTTTGGTGGTTGATAGTTTGGCTTCACACCTTATGGGCTGTGTGAACCCAGGGCAAGTGATTTCAATTCCTGCACCTCAGTTTCCCCAAGTGGAAGGTGAGGATACCAGTACAGTGTCTGTTCAGAATAAGTGAACCACTATAGACAGAATGCTTGAAATCAACTTAACACCTAAACTCGCCGCCTTCTAACTGCTTCTGACTGATGGGGACCTGACATTGGGCTGCCAAGACTGCTGCTCTTTACAGGGACTGGAAGCCTCATCATTCTCTGACAGAAGGACTCACTGCCCTTGCAGTTATGGACCCAGCACCACCAGACTACAGCAAATACTGAATGGGAGGGGTGATTATCACTTCCGAAAAGCACTGAGCTGCAGCTCCTGGGGGAAAGGCCAGGCAATCAGGTCCCGTAAAGACTGCAGCCAGGAAAAACCATTGGGATCATTCCACACTGGCACATGACAGGTCTACCATGGATTGCAGTCCACTTTGACAGCACTCAACACTAAAAGATCAAAATTCCCGGAGCTCAGGTTCACCAAGGGCAGCGATTCCGGTACAAGTGTCTGTTCTGTGTTAGCGGCTCTGCACACTCTCCTGTTACTCAGAACCACACAGACTGAGTCTGCAGTTATCAAGCACTGGAGGGAGGATCCAGTCCCAGGTCTGCCATGATAGACCATGTTCTTGCCTTTACCTTTTTGCCTTTACATATAGCCCGCAACCCACAATGCGAGTCTAACTTTGTTCTGATTTCTGTCTTTCAAGGACTCCTTATGACTTTGGGGGGCAAGTATAACCCTCCTGTTTGGTGCATCAAGCCTGTCCTAATCTAGCCCCCTATCCTCACTCTCCAATCCCACCCTCTCCAAGCTCCATGGAGCAGGCTTCCCACTTGGCACCACCGAAGGCCCAGCTCCCCCTGCCCCTCTCCCAACTGTGATGCTCAAAGATGCCCTGCCTTCTTCCCTGGACTCTGGAGGCGTTTGGTGCTTTTCTACCTTGAATAGCTGATGGGGAGGACAACCTCCTTAAAGTGGTTCCAGCACCCTCCTCCCCTTTTGACACTCACTTGATTTTAGCATGGGCCTTGGTGCTGGTGACCAGACGGAGAGAGAGCTCATTTTCATAGTGAGGGATGTCATCACAGTACACTGCCTCCCCAGAGGCTTGCAGGGTGGCAGCCAGGTGAGGCAGGGGCCGGCCCACCATGTCCTCCGCACTCTGACCCTTGGGCACCTCCTGAAACAACATGACAACGTGTTCAGCAGTTGCTTCGTGGCCCCAGGGAGGCTGTGGAGAGCTGTCAGCCAGATGGCAAAGCCAACCTGAGCAGGCGGAATGGAGAAGGAAAGAGGGGTCCAGAGTAGAACCAAACAGAAAACCACATAGGACGTAACTGATTAAGGTGGCCATCAGGTCATTCTATAAAAGGAACAAACCAAAGTGGGGGGGGTAGGACCTAAATGTCCCCCAGTTGTGGGCTGTGCATATAGATTTTGTTATACTCATACGATGGCATCGTAAAATTAAAAACCCGAGTTCCCTGCCACTGGGTTAATTCCAATTCCCAGTGACCCTATAAGACAGGGTGGAACCATCCCCCAGAGGTTTCTGGGACTGTAACTCTTTAGAGGAGTGGAAAGCCTCATCTTTCTCCGAAGGAGTTGCTGGTGGTTTCAAACTGCTGACCTGGTAGTTAGCAGTCCAACATGCAGCCACTACGACGCCTCCAGGGCCTCAGGGAATGGCCTAATAGCCAGTCATTAAAACTCACTTCTAAATAATTATAATTAGCAGGAAAGAAGGTTCCTCCTGAGTATAAAAATGAGGTACAAAATAACATGCAAGTTTATAGAATGATTATAATCCTATAAAAAATCTATATTATATAGATACTATGTCTACACACGCATAGGAAAAAATTGAAAAAAGTAAGCAAAGACACACTCATACTTATGTGTGATCTTTGCTTCCCTCTTTACACTTTCCTTTGTCTTCTAAAACTTTTACAAGATGTATTAACTTTATGATAAGACATCTGGGTGAAAAAGTCTGGGGGGGGGCGCTTTTCAAAGCAACAATACTCAGAATGCTATTGTTTATTGAATGTTTACTGGAGTGACACTGAGTTGATGGTCATCTTCTTCACTGACTATTCCACATGGGATAAGGAGTGTGATGAGTCTGTAGGCTAGTCACATTCGTTGATCCTTCACCAATGGTCGGCCTCTCAGGCTTCCAGGATAGTGTGCCCAGCAAAGGGCCCTGAGATGAGCCCCACTGTCAGATACTCACTTGGAAGAACTGGACGTTGGCTGGGGGGTCTTTCTGGAAGAGTAGAGTGGCACTGGTGAAGGTGGGGTCCAGTTTGCCGCACTTCTGTGGAGGCAAAATGGCAGAGGTGGTTATGGACACACTTCATGGACAATTCTCTTCCATGCTCATCCCCCAGTGATAAAAGAGACTATGGTTCCTCTCATCTCCTCATGCTATCCATCTTTGATCTGAGAGCTAAGCGTTTAACCCACACCTTCAGCTTCCACCACCCCTCCACCCTGCACAAGGAAGGACTCAGGCTTTCAACAAGCCAAATTGCTTCCCTCTCTCCCAAATTTATGAATGGTTCCCTGTCCTTTGGGAATGTGCTTCTCCTACAGTCTCCCTTGCCCACTTCAATTCTGCAGGAAATATTAAACACCTGGGAAATATCACCATGCAGTCTCTACTGAGAAAGGGAACTAGGAGCTCTAGGTGCAGCATGCATTCTCTGAGAGGCAGAAACAGTTAATGTGCTTTGCTGCTAACCCAAGGGTCAGAGGCTCCATTCCACGCAGCGGCACCTCACAAGGAAGACCTGGTCATCCACTTCAGAAGAGGTCATGGAATGCCATTCTACTCTGACACAGATGGGTCCCCAGGAGTTGGGGAGTCACTAGACGACTACTGGTTTCTTTTTTATACATGCAGCTGGACCCCCAACCTGTTTAGCTATTGATAGATCCAGATCAATATATAGGAAGACAAGAGGTGGATGGGAGAACACATAGACAGGGAGTGAGCCAACAGGATGATAGACCAGTGGACAGCAGGTAGATGTGGAAAATGAATTTAGAACCAACATGAAACACTTCCACGGGACAGAGAGGTCAGATTCTCCCCTTGCCACCACCAGTCTCTCCCAGGGGCAGTGAGCGGGGGCTCCCCTTGCTACCACACAAGGACTAGGAGCACATGTGTGTGCAGAAGGACTTGGTGTGACAGTTTACCTTCCAGTGTCTCAACAATAAGAAAAGATGTTCAGGAGTAATCCCAGCTACTTTCTCAGGCAGCAACGCTATCAGGAATGGACTCCTATTTTATTCCCCCAGGAGGAACAAAGAACTGTTGACACTGGTTCTCTTTAGGAACTGAAAGCAGGAATGATTTCTATGTTTTTATTTATACAACTCTTCCTTTTTCATGTTTTCCAAAATAAACCCTTAAAACTTTTATAAATCTGCGGGGGGAGGGGGGTGATTATGACCTTTAAAGAAAGGGTTTAGTTTTCCTGCCCCAGCCTTGGTGGTTTGGAGGCTATGTGTTGAGCTGTTACCCACAAGGCCAGCAGTTCTAAACCACCAGCCACTCTGTGGGACTTTCTCCACCGACAAGACTTTGTAGTCCCATAAAGAGTTACAGTCTCGGAAGCCCACAGAGGCAATTCTACCCTGTCCCATAGGGTCACTGTGAGTCGGCATAGATTCGATGGCAGGGAGTGAGCATTCCCTACACCTGCATCTCCTCACCTGTCATGCTAAAACTAACCAAATTTCAACTTTCAGCAACCCCATTAGAACAAAAAAAAGTCCATCCTTTAGGGTTGCTGTGGTAGTTACGTAATATGTTGTCAATTTGAGACTTAGCGTGAGGGGACGGCAGGTAGTCTATCAATTGGGTCGCAGCTTGATGACTTCATGTGAAGGTGCTAAAGAAATAAATGGCTCGCTGGAAGTGGGACACATAATCACTCACTCCCTGGGAGACAAGACATATGCGGTTGACAAGACATATGGAACTATGAGAGTGCCCTCAGGTGGAGGAGCCACACGGAGAGCCCTGCCAGCACAGTGACACTTCCACTGCCACTGGATCCACAAGACTTCCCACCCACTGGCCTGTGATCTTCCTGCATTCAGCATCATTGCATGCGTTGCTTGAGTCCAAAGAGGACTTTCTAGATTGGGATCGGACACATGGGCTAGTATCGGACTTATAGACTTGATCTGGCCTGGGCTGGGATCTGGACTGGTCTTAAATAGAAAGCCTTTACTCACAGATAAATGAATGGCTACGAATTTGTTTCTCTAATCGACCAGACTAACACAGTTTCCACAGTGATAAATCTTTACGAAAGCAGACTGCCGCATCCTTCCCTGAAGAGCAGGGGTGGGTTCTATCCACTGGTTATCAATGAGAACTTTATGCAAAGCACCACCAGGTCTCTTTCCCAGCCACAGGAAACCAAAATCCACAGCTGCTCTCTACTCATACCCACCCTGTGGACCAAAAAATAAATAAACAGCATTCCAGACATGTGCCATCCTGTACAATTTGATTGACAGTTACTCTCTAGGGCAATCTATAACTCTCGGCAGGATTTCTCAGGATGTACGCCTGTTTCTCTGCAGAGACTCAACAAGACAAACTCACAGTCATCAAGGCATTGCTGGCTCTAGAGACCCCCTGTGGGTTGCCTAGACTGGAACTGTTTCCAGGAAGACAAAGCCTTGTCTTTCTCCCAAGATGCTGCTGGTCGTTTCCAATTGCTGCAAAGTGAGAAACCTCTGTCTGCAGAGAGGCGAGTGGAATTGAACTGCTGACCTGATGGCTAGTAATACAAGATGTAGCCTGCTGGGCCACCAAGTTTCTGATGATAAAATCAATTCTGACTCATGGCAGGTCCATGTGTGCCATGGAAGAACCGTGCTCCAGACAGTTCTTAGTGGATGATTTTCTCACAACGAGATCTCCAACGGCTCTCAGAGAACAGCTGGCCTCCAGCTGCTTTTGTGGATGACAGAGGCGAGATCATCCAAGTTCTCGTGACACAGCCAGTCACGAGCCAGCCAGGACACCCCTCTTGACTCCCAGCCCAGTGCCGAGCCCCTCAGCCGTCCCGTGGGCTCTCAGCTCAGGGAACTCTCTGGCTGTGCCCCAGGTCTCTGCTCCCCTGTGCTGAGGCTTTCAGGGGAGAGAAATTGGTCTCCCACCTAGATCAGCTGGCCCAGCTTCCCAAATCCCCATATGACCAGCAGTTTTCAACCTGTGGGTCGTGACTCCTTGGAAATTGAAGGAGCCTTTCACAGGGGTCGCCCGATTCATCACAGTAGCAACTAAAATAATGTGATGATTGGAGGGTCACCACCACATGAAGAACTGTATGAAAGGGTCGCAGCATGAGACAGGGGAGAACCAGTGCCTGGTGACAATGTGGCAGAGACTCCGTGCCTGGCCTGCACTGTGACACTCACATCTCCAGAGTCTCTGCCCAGCTTCTGGAGCACCGTCAGGTAGAACTTGAAGAAGAAGCTGAGGGTCAGGGTGCGCCGGAACTCCACCATGCCCCCTGGGGCATCAGGCGAGAGGTGTAGCTCTTCTGCCAGGCTCGCACACACGTCCTGCAGCAGCTCCTCATTCCATAACCTGCCAGAGAGAAGGCACTAGAGACATACACACTCACATGCATGCACACACAGAGAGAAGCCAGTTTCTGTGGGGGGGGGGGTGCGCAAGACCTCAGAGTCGTGCAAAACTCCCCGCGCTCTGATGCACACACTTATCGGGATGTGACTTTAGGCAAGTTGCTTAACCTCCTTGCCTCTCACAGGGCTCATCTTGAACAGCAGAGGCAATCAAAAGACCACACAATCATAATAGTTACAAGATGTGAGGCAGTGTCTTACATCCCGTGGGCGAAGCACCCCTTTTGGTTTAAATTAAAGTGAGTAGGTACTCTTCTTAGGTCCATTTTACCAGTGGGCAAAAACTGAGGTATGCGGGATTGAGAAACTGGAATGATGCCGCCTATCTGGTGTTGGATCCAAAATCGGGTGAAAGCAGCTAACCTTCAGACATCAGCTTGGTCTAACCTATCTCACTCTCATGAGAATAGCATCAGATATTTTCGACCTGTTAGGCCGTTGGTGCAATGCCTGGCTTACACTAATCGTAGTAACAGCAAAAATAAGAGTGACAATAGTAGTCACAGTCGTGGGAGCAACAGTCATTGCAGCAACAATACCTGTAGCAGGAGCAATCATATTCCTCGGATAACACTTGTAGGAGCAGCAACATTAATATCAATGGGGCTAACAATAGGCAGAGTGGTTGTCAAAGCAGCAGCAGCAGTTGCACACAAAACCCACAGAGTGGATGCAGTGATGCCCCTGGCAGTGATGCCTTGCCATGAGCTCTTACTTGGACAGCTGCTTCCGCGTAGTCTTGAGGGCTGAGACGGTCCTGTCAGCCATCCCACCAAAGCAAATGGCCAGTTCCTTCACCTCGAAGGTTCCTGGATTAAATAGGACTCTCATGCCGCTGGTCACCTTGGCAATGTCATCCTCTCTCCGAGAGGCCTGCTTGAAGGCAGATAAGAACTCCCCCTAGAAGAGGAACAAGAACAGAACGCTGCCTGGGTTCCCCTCCTCGTGGAAGGGCTGCCACCAGGACAGTTGGGCTATCATGGGTGGTGGGGAGGAAAACATTTCCAATCCGCAGGGAGCTGGTGTTAGAAACCAGAGGCATGATTATCATTTCAAGAGAACTTCCAGGTAAACATTCTCAGAAGCTGGGAAAGGGACAGGGTTTTTCTCTACTAGTCAGACGAGAGAAATAGCAGGGCCAAAGCAGACCGCAGTGAACTCAACTCAGCCTGTGGCAGAAGAGAGAGAAAAACCCTCTTTGGAGCCCCCTGTGCTCCTCTTCCTGCTGCTGCCCAGCATCAGGTCTGCACTGCTGACATCTTGGGAGGCCATGCCAAAGTCCCTGTGGGTCTCACTGCAGAGACCATTGAAGGTCAAAGGCATGCTGGGAAATGGGCCTGTGGCTAGTGCCCTCCATGGGTGTTCTCCCCAAACCCGTCTGCCTGCCAATCCATTGACAACTTTTAGAAATCTTGCTTCCTGTAAGAAAACATCATCGCTTGGAACAATAGCCGCCTATAACCACCTTCGTGCTCTAAGCATGCCTTACCTACTGGGGGCCAACCAGGAGTGGGAGTGGTGTTTGTGTGTGTGTGTGTGTGTGTGTGTGTGCGTGCGTGTGTGTGTGTGTTCTGAAGGAACCTGAATTGTTTTCCAGATAAGAATCATGAGGAGTGGGTGTGTATGTGTGGGTGTGGGTGGGTGTGTTCTGAAGGAACCTGAATTGCTTTCCAGATAAGAATCATTCTACTTCATGTCTTTCTCATGTCATGATTCTCTTAAGGTTAGATTGCATCTTGGTAGGACAAATTCTGGTTAAAACCAAAGGGATGGAAGTGTAAGGAAATAAAATCTATAAAAAAATGAACCAGGAGGAAGCCCAGAGGTTGGCTCTCCGAAGGACCTCGGGCACTTCTTAGAAGTCCTTGAGCTCTTCCTGATCCTCTTGGCAAAACAGTAGCTAGTACAGATTCCTGGGTGTCCACAGCGGCCTGAGGGAGGTGGGCCCAGAATTTGGACTTGGATTTGGAACTGATGTTCCCAGTAGCTCCCGCCAAGAACTGCACTAGTTCAGGGCAGTGTTCTCATTGGGTGCCATGAAGGGCCGATGTCAAGTTGCCAGCTGTCCTTTCTCAAGGAAGTCTTCTGACTCCTGCAGATGACCCCGATCAGTACAGCAAACTAATCTCCAGTCTGGAGGTTGGAGGCCACCCAGAAGCACCTCAAGAGAATGGCTCAGTGATCTACTTCCAAAAGATCACTGCTGAGAACACAGTGGGACCCCATTCTAGTCGGTCACCAGGAGTCAGACTCATCATGCGTTAGAGTCAACTCGACAACAACCGTTTGGGTTCTTTTTTCATCTTTTTCTTAAATAATTTGTGAAACAAGAGGGGCAAATTTTGTTTGGGACTGCCCTTTCCAGGCTGAAGGAAAATGAAACCCTGCCCTGCCCATTTCTTCCCCTGCCCCCGTCTCATCATGTCGTCTGTGCTACTGATCTCTGAAACCCAGCACTCCAAGACTCACTGCTCACAACAGTCTATGAGGATCAGCGAGAGAGTCATTAAGAAACCACCTTCAGGGCATAATTACTCTGATTTAATTAGCATTCTCATTAAAGAGGTCAGGATTAAAAAGGACAAAGCCTGACTTGTCACACTGGCTAACACGTTAGCTGTGGTAAATACTGGAGGAATCTTGCATTCTACTCCTTTACGATGGAGTCCCCTACCTCTCTCGGGTCTCCCGTCTCCAGCTGCGGAGAGAAAAGTCATAGCGGGCCACACAAGCACAACGTGGTTTGGAGCTTGCCCCACCGGGATACGTTTGAAACTTAAGAGGATTCTGACCAGACAAGAGTGTGGAGTGAGATTATTCTTAACTGGAAAAGTCATTCGCCCTCCCTCACCACACACACTCCCAAAGCCAGGCAGCCCAAGGCACAAAGGTAAGGCCATCATAGGTGTCCAGACCTGCCCCAACAGGCCAGAAAATCTGCTCGGGAAGCAGAACTCCAACAGAGTGAGATGGGAATATTGCCTCCTAGATGCAAAACCAGCAGGTGAGGACCTGACTCCCAGGGGACCTCTCCTCTCCATACGTCATCCTTGTGCACACTGCCATGGAAAAACCAGCTCTTCTGACATGGAGACTCAGAGACTTGGCAACTGAACGGCCTTTGGAATTGTGTTGCTGACTACCAGCTGGTGACCTCCAATGGCTTCCAGGCCTGCACCAGGAACCTTAGAACTGGCTGGTTCTATATCACAGTGAGCCACGTGACAGATAACGTGATTCCCGTGATAAAGAAGTTGGGGTTCTGTGAAGTGTAGTGATGACTCAGGAACACACACCTGCTGCAACATGTCTTAGTCCCTGCCCTTCGTGCCCTACCTCACTGTTCATGGAGACATAAGGTAGGGACACAATTTCAAGAGGGTCATGTTGGTTCCTGAGAAAGACACTCCACCATGGCCCAGGTGCAAGTAGATTCAGGCCCATTCATCACAACATCTCACCTCTCGGCTGAAAGGGATTTCAAGGGAAAGCAGGATCTCTGTTGGACTCAGCAGGGTTTTCCTGTAGCCAGGGAAGAAGGTGTGATCCATCCGAACCGTCCTCTTGGTGCCTGTATACAGAGAGAGGGACAAGGAAGCAAACGCGGGTGAGGGAAAAGCCTGATCGTGTCGGAAGTACAAAAGAACCCACTAGTGGGAGTCCTAGAGCTGCCTCTGATGTCCAGACTCAGCAACTGGCACATGGAGGACCAGGCAAGCCCAATGAGCCATGGTGTGCTGGTCACCATTGGACAGCTGGTTCTTTGAAAGAAAAAGAACCCTTGACTTATCGCTTTGGCCATTTTCTGTGGTGTAAATCCTCCTGCCACGCCGATGTCAAGCACCTAAGCGATCTCACTCAACAGCAAAGTGGGAAGATAGGAAATGGGTAGCACAACAGGCCTGAGTGTTATCTGTTGCTAGACCTGTTGATGAGCCTGTGCCTTGACTGGAGGCTGGGGACTTTGGCTTTGAGTGAATTCCCACCCTTCCCAGAATGAACCTCAGAGGCTCGCTCGGCCCCCACTGTGCAGACAGTGTTGTTTATGCTGAACGACAACTTGCCTTCCGGGAGTCTAGAGTTTCTGTTCAAGCAGCAGGTGCCAAGATGGACATAAAAACCATGAGCACACACTCTCTAATAAGCTTCTCTGATGGAAAAGTGTCACACATGCTGCCATGGCTTGTTGCTGGGAGACGGGCGTGCAGCCTCCATGGGGACAGAACTCGGGAAGCTTGGGTCTGGGTTCGTGCGCTTTGTCCCCTGGTTGACTTTGTGCCCTGTGCTTTCTCTCTAGGGAGTCACAGTCCTGCGCAGACCTGTGTACCAAGGTTAGGGAGACCTCCTGGTGGATTAGTTATCAAACCTGGAAGTGGTTTGCAGGAGCCTCCAACCCAAGAAAAGAAGTACTGCTTTTTAAGAAATACACTTAAAAGCACATCGTATCTGTTAGTTCATGGACACAGTGCATTTTATTTTTAAGAAGGACTCTGTTCCACAGAACTCTTGAAAGACCCCAGGATGGATTCACGTGAGGCAGCAGGAGGCACACCACCAGGTAGCAGAATCCGGGGTGAGTTCTGATACAACAAGAGGTGGCCTAGCTCTCCTGGCCCCCAGCCTGTTCTGCTGCATTCCCTGAGTCGGCCCCATGGATTGAAACTCTAGGATAACTGAGCCATCGTTGAACTTGGGACTCTATTTCTCCAGCAAATGACCTATCACATGGGGCTTTTCTCTCCCAAGTCCCTCTTTTCTGACATCAGGCCACTCACCTAGGGACGCCAGGGTCAGTCTGGCCCCACTGGCCATCAGCACAGGGTTGAGGTCGGAGATGGGGCTGGCGTTGATGATATTTCCTCCGATAGACTAGGAAAAGAACAGGAAGTGACGTGAGAGTCCACCCCGGGAGAGCCTCGGACACACCGCTTGCTCCTGAACTCAGACCCGTGGGTGACACCTTCTGGGGGGAAGCCTGAGGACCCTCAGCCCGGTGGGCACAGAGTGGCACGGGAAGATCTGGGGCACCTGGGTAATCAATGGACCACACTTGAAATCAGAACTTTAAGAATGAAACCTCAGTTCCCAAATTTACCGGTCTGTACAGGGCAACCGGGCCCTTAAACAAATGTATTCATTTACTTATTGCATTTCACCTAAGGTTTTTCTTTTAATATTAAAAGAATGCATTTTATTATATCTTGATACACATGTTCGGGTAATATTCTGAAAAGATAAACAGTTTAGCAATGATTATGTAAAATAATTATATCAATATTGTTTTTCATTCAACTTATAAATTCCACCTTTTTGGAACCTCACTGCGCTATTTTCTATTGGAACAACTTTTATTTGTATCAATGCACTTATTCCTTACAATACATCTATTAGTTCCTATTTTTTATTATTTTTTATTTTAAGTCATTTATTGGGGACACCTAAGCTTTCTCTCAAACAACTCCTGCAGTGTTGTATCCCAGGAGTCACAGAGGATTCGTAAAAGGGAAATGGAAGATCAAGATCAAGGAAATGAGGAGGAAGACTTTAGGAAGGACAGTCTGCTCTATGGGATCAGAACTTTCTGGGAACTTGGCAAACAGGAGTGTCACAAGAATCAGATAGAGGATTCTCGTGACCTAAAAGCAGGAAGGAAAACAGTTTCACCATGGAGACAAAGCCATTCGTGGAAGTCAATTGTAGTAGAACTGAGGAGCGGAGTGACACCTTCTGGGTGGACCTTCCCTCATCTGTCATCAGTAGCCGTGGGTGCTTGGGGCCGGAAGGAGGAAGTAAGAGTGGGCACCACACATCCACCGCAACATTAATAAAACAATACAAGGACAGAACAGAAGGGTAGCTCTCCTCCAAACATCCAGGTGTGTGAGGTTAGAAACGCCACGTGGTGATCACGTGTGAGTGAAAGATTTGGGGATTAATCTGAAGCTAATTGTGAGCTGAGCCATGCCTCCTGCGAGAAGGGTCGCCTCCACTTGTGATTCTCACCAACTCTGAAACAACCTCCCCCCCGCCCCCCTCCGACTTTAATGGTCCCAAACACATCTTTCAGTTACCCTCGGCCAGCCTCGGCCAAGTTCAGGAGGAGGACGGCAGGAAGCAGTGTGTCTCCAAGGTGAGAAAATAAGGGATGACGCTAGGAGGGCGGCTTGGCAGAGGGGCTCGCAGACCACCCTAATCAGATGGCTTCACCCCTGGCCCCTGAACCGATGCTGACTCCCACCAGCGTGGGGTGGAACTGCCCCGGGGGACTTTCTGAGACAGCACCTCTTTTCAGGAGAAGAAAGCAGCGGGAAGTTTGGAACTGTTGACCTTGCAGGGAGCAGCCCACCAGGGAGCCACGACGCCACCCAGGGTCCTATCAGAGGAACTGGTTAAAATCCAATTCCTGAATTCGACCCCGATGGAGCATCATACTCTCTGGAAGGGGGAGGGGGGTGCCAGTCCCTGTACTTTATGGACAATTTTAAACCCACAGAAGTGTGAGGACCCCCAGACAGAAGCAAGCAGGAGGTTCCCACTGAAGCTAGAATGGCCGCCCTGCCTTCTGTTGAGCAACCCGGCCCTGGACAGGGAGGGACTCACCGCCACAGACTTGACCTGCTTCCCGGCGAACCAGCGCAGCTGCTCCAGGATACTGCGGAACACCTCTGTCTTGTAGGCAGGAAGCTGGGCCACAGCCTCCAGCAGGGTCTTTTCCACAACGCTCAGGGGGCAAGCGGCTCCAAAAGAGATGCCTGGGAAAAGCACAGTCTCGGAATGTTCTCCCAGAGAACTTTCTGACGCAGCCCTTGTGGATCGCATCAGCAACCAGAGAAAGGTCGAACCCCCACTCCTGTGTGTATGTAGAAGGTGGAACTGGGATCCCAGATGCTTGTTCAAGGCTCCCCCCTCCTGCATCCCCCACCCCGAGAGATCCTAATGTGTAGACAGGATTGAGAGCAAAGGTCAGACATCTCACAGCCTTTTGCCTGGTGACACCTAGCATGGAGACTCCGTGGAGAGAAGGCAGAGTCACCTGTGCTCCCACCTCCCTCTTCAGGGAGGGCTTAAGGAAGGGTAGACACCAGAGAACCCTCGACGAAGCTGTCTGCAAAGACCATCTCCCCTGGGGATGCGCTCCAGCATCAGCTCTCTGTGGACGTGGCCTCCCTTACCCTCAGGTCCATGCTGCACTGAATTCAGCTCAGGGATCCAGGCTGGGCAGACAATCACTGGAAACAGTTTATTCTTAAACTTCATCTCGATGCCTTGAGAGAAATGAGAAACCTGAAGCTCTAAGTTATGTAAATGGGAAAGACCCTGACTTTTTTCCCCCCTGCCACAATAACACATGAAATATAGGCCCGGCAGGTAAGTCAAAAGGTATTATTGTACGTGGGGTTTCAGTTCATATGTTCATGGGCTATTCTGGACAAAAGAAGTCTAAACATGTCTGTATAAGCCGCAGATGGCTGTAGACAAGTTCTCTCCAACAACATACCTGTCATAGTCTCAAGAGGATGCCTTCAAAAATAAAAAACAAAACTCACCTCCATCGAGTTGATTCCAACTCCATGAACCTATACAGCTAAGTAGATTTCTGAGACTATAACTCTTTACAGGAGTAGAAAGCCTTATCTTTCTCCTGTAGAGAGGCTGGTGGTTTCAAACTTCTGACCTTGTGGTAAGTAGGTGAATGCATCACTCACTACTTCATGACCACTAGAGGTCATGAAGGAGGGGTTAGAAAGATAGGGGAGTTCCCTCTTCAGAAACTATGGACCTGAATGAAGGATATGTCAAAAAACAAGACCTCCGCATTTCGATGGTTTGGTTTCATAAAGGTTTCAGTGATTCTGCAGTAATCTTTTTTTACTTACCTTCATACATTCACATGAATCTAACATATTTCACAAAAGATCCAGCATTAGGGATACTTGCTGGAGAGTCAGCCTGAAAATTACATCTTTCTTCCTGAAGAAAATTTATCAGCCTTCAAGTGAAATGAACTTGAATTCACCTTAACATCTGAACGGTATTTATAATAACCGTTTTGAGAAAACAAAGGGAATAGAATATTTCTGTCAAGAAATGTTCTCAGCACATTATATATTTTAACTAGTTCAATCGTCCCAACAGCCCACTCAGGCTGTTTACTGTGATTTTCCACAAGGTTATTCAACTCCACCAGCTGCTCCAAGAGAGAAAAGCGAGACAGCTTGGTCCCAGAAACATTTACAGTCTTGGAAACCCAAACCACAAAACTCAACCCACTGTTCTACGGAGTCCATTCTGACGCTTGGTGACCCTGAAGAACAGAGGACATGTCCCTGTGTGTCTCCCAGACTGTAAAGCTTTACAGGAATAGAAAGCCTCATCTATCCCCCTGGGATCCCTAAAGAGTAGTTTTGCTCTGTCCGATTAGAGCAGGGAGAGGAAGCCCCGGTGGCACAGTGGCTACAATATGGGTTGCTCACCGCAAGGTCAGCAGATTGAAGCCACCAGCCAGCTCTGAGGGAGAAAGAGCAGGCTTGCTACTCTGTAGAGTTACTGTCTTGGAAGCTCACAGGGACAGTTCTACCCTGTGCTCCAGGGTCTCGCTGAGTTGGCAGTGAGTTTGGTTTGATTATTATAGAAGGGATGAGAAACATCCAGTCTGCAGATGGCGTAAGGCCTGTGAAATCATTCCTATCAGCTGACATCGCACCCCCCATCCGAGAGAAGCCGTGCCAGCCATCGCATTAGGGGTGAGTTCATTAAATGTTCGACAAAATATTTTTAAAGACTCACTCCCATGAAGCCGACTGAGCGCAGCTCTCCAGGACCTCGTGGGTTTCCAAGACTGCAGCTCCTTGGGGGAGTTGAAAGCCCCATATTTTTCCCGAGGACTTGCATGTGGATTTGCCCTTAGCATGCCAGCCTGGAACCGCTGCACCAAGGAGACTCCCTTTGACCCAATATAGCCGCCTCGTGTGTAGGCTGATGATACCGTACGGCCGGTGAGCGATGTTATAAATATCCACGTGGCCTTTGGCAGAAAAGAGGTTCCTCACTCCTGTCTTACAGGGTCGCTGTAAGTCTGTGGCAGTCTCCTCATCTGGGGTCAACTTGAGCATCAAGAGTGTCGGGGTGGCGTCTAGCCTGTCAATTTGGAGATAGCCAATGAGACCTCTTTGTGGGCGTGGCCTTCTCCTCTGAGAATTCTGGGAAATCCAGTATTCCTTCTTGTTCAGGAGACATTAGTTCTCTCCGTTCACTTCCTTGGCGACTTTTCTACTGACAACACTTGCTGCCTGAGAGACTCTGGGAGCCAGCGAGACATCCCTGAAGAGAAGCCACGTAGACCGACCCTAATGCAGCAAGAAACATGGACCTAGAGAAGCCACATGGAGACTCCTGCCGGGGCTGAGAAGCTTACAACACCACTGGATCCAAAGGGCTTT